>AWWV01014552.1:0-230014 GCA_001974805.1 Corchorus capsularis | reverse complement strand
CAATGCCAAAATTATTGAAAGGATTTTCACGCTTCCAATATCGTTTTTACATTTTTTATGAATTAAATTCTGAGAAAATCGAAATATGATTCAGATGCCCGTAAGAATAAATCCTTAAATCCAACCTGGCTGAAATTTGGTTAGATAAATATAGATATTTCAAGGAGCCTTCGCGTAAACAATTATGAAAAAACTGAACCGGGGCCCCGGAACGAGTTTTTTGCAAAAAATCGTGATGGATAGTACATGATTTCGGCTAAAATTTTGCAAAAATTGACCCGAAAAATTTTTCCTCAATTTTTGGACACAATACTCGTAAAAAAATATATAATCCAATGCCAAAAATATTGAAAGGCTTTTCACGCTTTCAATATTGTTTTTCCTATTTTTTATGAATTAAATTCTATGAAAATCGAAATATGATTCAGATGCTCGTAAAAACAAATCTTTATATTCAATCTGGCGGAAATTTGGTTAGATAAATATAGATATTTCAAGAAGTCTTGCCCTAAAAAATCATAAAAAATTGAGCCGGGCCCCGGAACGCGGTTTTAGCCAAAAATCGTGATGGATAGTACATTATTTCGGCTAAAATTTTGCAAAAATTGACCCGAAAATTTTTTCCTCAATTTTTGGACACAATACTCGTAAAAAATATATAATTCAATGGCAAAAAGATTGAAAGGCTTTTCACGCTTTCAATATCGTTTTTCCTATTTTTACTGAATTAATTTCTATTTAAATCAAAATATGATTTAGATGCTGGTAAATTTTTTTTTTTTAAATCCAATGTGGTTGAGATTTGGTTAGATGAATATAGATATTTCAAGGAGTCTTGGCGTAAAAAATCATGAAAAACTGAGCCGGGGCCTCGTAGCACGTTTTTAGCCAAAAATCGTGATGGATAGTAGATGATTTCGGCTAAAATTTTGCAAAAATTGACCCGAAAAATTTTTCCTCAATTTTTGGACACAATACTCGTAAAAAATATATAATTAAATGCCAAAAATATTGAAAGGCTTTTCACGCTTTCAATATCGTTTTTCCTATTTTTACTGAATTAATTTCTAATAAAATAGAAATATGATTTAGATGCTCGTAAAAACAAATTCTTAAATCCAATGTGATTGAGATTTGGTCAGATGAATATAGATATTTCAATGAGTGTTGGCGTAAAAAAATCTTGAAAAACTGAGCCGGGATCTTGAAACGAGTATTTAGCCAAAAATCGTGTTATGATTTCGGCTAAAATTTTGCAAAAATTGACCCGAAAAATAATTTCTCAATTTTTGGACACAATACTCGTAAAAAATATATAATTCAATGTCAAAAAGATTGAAAGGCTTTTCACGCTTTCAATATCGTTTTTCCTATTTTTACTGAATTAATTTCTATTTAAATCAAAATATGATTTAGATGCTGGTAAAATTTTTTTTTAAATCCAATGTGGTTGAGATTTGGTTAGATGAATATAGATATTTCAAGGAGTCTTGGCGTAAAAAATCATGAAAAACTAAGTCGGGGCCCTGTAGCACGTTTTTAGCCAAAAATCGTGATGGATAGTACATGATTTCGGCTAAAATTTTGCAAAAATTGACCCGAAAAGTTTTTCATCAATTTTTGGACCCAATACTCGTAAATAATATATAATTAAATGCCAAAAAGATTGAAAGGCTTTTCACGCTTTCAATACCGTTTTTCCTATTTTTACTGAATTAATTTCTAATAAAATAGAAATATGATTTAGATGCTCGTAAAAACAAATTCTTAAATCCAATGTGACTGAGATTTGGTCAGATGAATATAGATATTTCAATGAGTCTTGGCGTAAAAAAATCTTGAGAAACTGAGCCGGGATCTTGAAACGCGTATTTAGCCAAAAATCGTGTTATGATTTCGGCTAAAATTTTGCAAAAATTGACCCGAAAAATAATTTCTCAATTTTTGGACACAATACTCGTAAAAAATATATAATTCAATGTCAAAAAGATTGAAAGGCTTTTCACGCTTTCAATATCGTTTTTCTATTTTTACTGAATTAATTTCTATTAAAATCGAAATATGATTTACATGCTCGTAAAAACAAATTCTGAAATCCAACGTGGCCGAGATTTGGTTAAATGAATATAGATATTTCAATGAGTCTTGGCGTAAAAATCATGAAAAAATGAGTCAGGGCATGATTTCGGATTTGATTGTATATGATTTCGGTTAAAATTTTGCAAAAATTGACCTGAAAAATTATATCCTCAATTTTTGGACACAATACTCGTAAAAAATATATAATTCAATGCCAAAAAGATTGAAAGGCTTTTCACGCTTTCAATATCGTTTTTCCTATTTTTACTGAATTAATTTCTATTAAAATCGAAATATGATTCAGATACTCGTAAAAATAAATTCTTAAATTCAATGTGGCTGAAATTTGGTTAGATGAATGTAGATATTTCAATAAGTCTTGGCGTAAAAATCATGAAAAAATGAGCCGGGCCCCGAAACGCGAATTTAGCCAAAAATCGTGATGGATAGTAAATGATTTCGGCTAAAATTTTGCAAAAATTGTCCCGAAAAATTTTTCCTCAATTTTTGGACACAATACTCGTAAAAAATATATAATTCAATGCAACTATATGATGCCTACTGAATGAGCTATATGATGCCCTATAGAAATGCAACTACATGATTCAGATGACCCCTACTGAATATGAAACTATATGACCCTACTGAGAAAATGCAACTATACGACCCTACTGAATATGAGCTACATGATGCCTTATTGAATATGCAACTACATGATGCAGATGACTCCTACTGAACATGCAACTAATGATGTAACGTTGGGCCTATATTTATATGATGTATATGATGTAATGTTGGGCCTAAATTTATATGATGTAACGCTGGGTCTAAGTCTATATGATGTAACGCTGGACCAAAGACTATATGATGATGTAAAGCTGGTCCTAAATCTATATGATGTAACGCTGGGCCTGAATCTATATGATATAACCTTGAACCTAAAACTTTATAATGTAACACTAAGCCTGTATCAATATGATGTAATGATAAACCTGAAACTAAACCTAAAACCAAAATAAACGGCTTAATACCCAAATTAGCCCCTTAACTATCCATTTTGGGACAAATTGACCCCTTAACTTTTTTTTCGGGACAAATTAGCCCCTTAACTTTTAAAAACGAGACAAATTGATCCTTTTTCTGACGGAGCATGTAACGTCCGGAAGGTGAGGGTGCGTTTGACTTCCGATTAAGACGATTCTAGCGGTGTTTGAAAGATTTCGATGAGAAGAATATGATGGTCAGGGAGGTGAGAAAACTAAGCAATCGAAAAATTTCAGATCTCGGGTCAAATTTAAAACTTTGACTGGAAAGTGCAGACTTATTCGGAGTTGGAACGGGCTGAATTTCTACTGTCACTCTTTGAGAGATGTCAGATCTAGTCGTTGCGAAGGTGAAAAACAATACTCCCTCTGTCCCATAATATAAGTCCATTTTAACTGTATCACAAAGTTTAAGAAAAGTAGTTACAACTCTAACTTCTATAAACTTTTATCTTCTCTTTCCAATTTTTATCCCTCTTCTCTCTCCTCCCACTTACTCCCTCATAGTCATAAATTAAATTCCAACTAAATTTCTACTATCACTAATAAGGGTAATTTAGATAACTTAAGTAAAAGTTGCATTGGGATTTAAAAAGGGACTTATCTTTTGGGACAAATAAAATTTCTAGGAGACTTATAATATGGGACAGAGGGAGTAATAAAGAAAATAAGCAATACCGGTCTACTAGCATCGAAACAGCCTAAATTTATGATGTCACTCTCTAAGGGATGTCGGTCTTATTCGCCTCATTTTCTTTGTTATTTTTTCTCACCTCCACAATCAGTAGATCTAGCATCCTTCAAATAATGACATATCGAAAATTTAACCCGTTCCAACGCCGAATAAGACTGCACCTTCTAGTCAAACTTTTAAATTTGACTCGATATCTGAAAGTTTTCGATTGTTTTTTTTCTCTCACCTCCCTGACAATCCGATTCTTCTTGTCGAGATCTTTCAAATGCCGCTGGAATTGCCTTAATCGGAATTCGGACGTGCCCTCACCTTCCAAACGTTAAACACTCCGCAGAAAAGGGCTAATTTGTCTCGTTCTTAAGAGTTAAGGGGCCAATTTGTCCCAAAAAAAAGTAAAGGGGCCAATTTGTCCAAAAATGGATAATTAAGGGGCTAATTTGGGTATTAAGCCCAAAATAAACTATATGCTGTCATGATAAATCTATGCAACATCGAACGCACTGCGCATAGAAATAAACCTAAAAATTGGACTACACGTGCTAGACAACACTAATGCACCCCAGGGGACAGCCCTATTGTTCACGTTTGAAGTAGCAGCTCCCATCGCGAGCCTTCCTTCCACGTACTCCCATTGCCATATGGATATGCCGGAACAGTAACAATATCCTGAATTTGTGAAATAAGACAGATAAAAACGAGCTATATAATAAGATAGAACATAGCGTATAAGGACTCAAAGAATAGTTAAATATGAATTTAAAATAAAATTTAACCAAACAAGACGAAGCTGATCCATAAAAGTTTTCTTTCGAGACTAATCAAAACCATTTTACAGATAGCAGCCATAACAGGTTTTGAGAGCAAATTATTCTTAGAGCAAATGAAACTAAATATGAAACCAAATTGTTTCTTGGCATTGAGATAGCAAGATAGAATAACAGTAATATATTTTGCCATTACTTCAGATATACCAATAAATAGTTGCTATACGCAACATATACCACATGCAGCATACCTGGGGAACATGAGTAGGTCTGCTTGGGACAAAAATGTTGGCAGGCGGTGCTTGAGGTTGATACGTGGCAGCAGGTGCTTATGTTCCATATGGAGGAAAAGAACGTAAGCAATGGGAGAAAGAAAGTAACAAAAAGCGAAATAAAAATTCATTCACAACATGAAAACAGATTAGCAAGGAGCATTCAATCAAAGACCCATCATACAAAAAATAAAAGCACAAAGCACCCGATACATAGGTTACGAAGGCTCAAAGACAGATCCACTTGCCAGATGAAAATTCTTGTAAACGGCAGGTTTAGTTTCTTTCTCTGCAAGAAAAATAGATATGGTCAACAAGCACCTAGTGCAGACCACCTTAGTCCTCATAAACGTTGCTTTCACACGCAAGTCAAAAACACAACTGCGACATAAATTGAAAAAGACTAAGACCAGAAAGAGAAGCTTAAAGTCCAGTTTGATCTAGAACATCAAGGCTTCAGGACCCTAAATCATAAAGCTCAATAAAGATTTCTACCAATTTCAGCTGGTGTTGACATTAATACAGTGACTAACATGGCCTTTTTCAAGTGAATTATTTGCAGGAATATAGATTAAGCACTCATAAATAACAAAACCATGTATAACAGCACTACAGCATTGACCATCACCCATCTCCTAAGCACATACCAGGTTCTGCAGAAACTGCAATATGATCTTTTAAAATCGGAAGTTCGGGTGACAACTCATCAGACCCCAAAAGTTTCAAGTATTCCATCGCTGCTGTCAGAAGCCCTTAAATAGCCAAAATTTCAGCATATTTCTCACCAAGCTTGCATAGGGATGCACTAAACGGCTTTTGGCCAGTAGCCAAAGCAAGGACAATGGTCTTTTCCATCAAATCCTACCAAATAAAAATCGTCAGATCTCTGGTAAACAACTTAAATTTGATATTTGTTCCTACAGGTTGCTATTTACCTAGAGAAGATCAACATAAGATTTCTTATCATGTTCAGTTGTCAGGCACCTTGACCAAATCTCAACTGTTTTATGAATATTTCCAGCACATATATACCAGAGAGTTGCTGCCAGAGTATTACCAGCAGCCATTAGTTTCAAAGCAAGCATATCGCAGAGTACAGTCCATTCTTCTATCTGGGCAAACTGCTCATTAAATATAATAAATAAGTCCATGATACTAGCAATACTGTTGTCAAGTACAGTTATATAAATCGTTGCAACAACACTACACATCTATGACTACTTCCTTCCAGATAAGAAACTTACCGTACAGATGAGTGCAAGTGTTTCCTTCCAGAATTTTAGAGGCCCAGTGTTGAAAAGGCTCATAAGATCATTGTTCACAATTGCAGAGACAACCTAAAGACAAACAGCAAGGTTAATACATATGTTTCCTCAGCAGTGAGTTCCTAACAGCGGTCACTATCTTGTAACCACTGAAACCCATAACAATGTAAATAATTGCCATCTCAATTCCTATTTTGAAAAGGATGCACAGAAAATGCGAGGGCTGTACAGGTGCAGCCAAATTCCAGATGCAGATTTTGCCACCATCAGCCCCAGATGCTAGTAAGTTGGAAGCAATGGCATTGAACTCAAGATCAATAACCTGAAATATGTGGGAATTGAGAAAGGAGTAAACATACCATGCAATCTTCAAATGCTTGACAACCAATATCATATAAGTCAAAACAATAGAGCTTTTTATTCCAGAAAAAGGAAACTCACAGGCCTAGAAAGATTTCCAACAAGAGCTTGTTCAATGGCCTCAGAACTGTGGAAGATGCAACAGTAAATTAACTTATAATATATACTTAACCTGCAACAACAAGAAGTATTGAAAGATTATGTTTGAAATGATTTGCATGCATATAAGATAACACTTAAAAGAGGCGATATCAGCTGGTGCACCAAATAAAAAGATGTTGCGAAAGTAATGAAACATGCAAATATTTCCATTCGATGGAATATATATATATATATATATATATATATATATATATATCTGTGTGTGTGTGTGTACATTATTTCTTCAAAGAGTGAAAGTAGGTGTACTAATCCTTCATCGAAGTAAATGTGACAAGTTAAATAGATGTTTGGATTCTTGCCTTGTGTATCAGTTTAAGATCAATTGACATTATGCCCCACTGAAGTAAAATGAGCCTAATAATAACTTTGTAGAAATACCAGAAAAGTACCTCAAATTATTTCCCTTCATTATAAAGATACCCATAGTTGTCAGCTTTGGCTTTGTCAGATATATAAGTAATGCATCACGGAGTGCCTACAAAACAGAATTCACAGCATCATTAGCCAAAGAACAAGATAATATCATCATTTCAGATTGGAGTAACATGATTATGAGACACCTTCAATGATAGCTAAAATTTAATCAATATAAAATTCAAATATCCAAGAAACTAAGAAATCTGATAGTCAAAATCCATTACCCTATCTTTGGCTGCTTACGCACACACTGCTTTTGTTTCGACTTCTTACTGTCCTCTTTTTCAATGTAAGCCAAAATATAAATAGTAAAAGAGAGAACAGAAGTGAACACAAATTTTAAATGCATAATGGCAGATAACTTCCCAGGCATAAGGAAGATCTACTGTAATAAAATTAAATTTACCCTTCTGATTTTCTCGATCCTCAATACCACGCTTTCCCTACAGAAAATTTGAGCATGCCATTCACCCACTTAAGGACTTAGTGCCTCAATGTTCCCCTTGCCATTCACCTCTGGTAAAAAACTCGAATGTGAATTTGAAAACCTGGATGGTCCAAGTAAAATCAAACTGTAGCCAAAGGTTCCGAATGCCCATAAGTTCAATCTCAGCATGCATAAACCTTTCTGATTAAAATTCTCATAAAAATTATAAATCCTAGCATAGGAAGAAGTTTCATAGCAGTGAAACATACCTGATTGCCCTTGTTTTTCTTGTTTCTTCTTCCACTGTCAGTTTTGGAATGTGGTGCAAATCTTGCAAGACGAGCTTTCTCTTTTGCCTCCTCATCAGCAGCTGTAGAGGGTAAAACATGCCCAAACCTGAGAAACCATAAAAAGAACTAAAAACAGTGGGACTTAACCCAATGGTATGAAATAAAAACCTCTCCTCTGGCCTTTATCTTCAGCTCTTCATTGCTTAGATGCTTCTGATCCATTTGAGCTGGGTGCAGTATCAAACCTGCGATGATTGGACCACAGTCAACAACTAAGAAACACAATAGAAAGTCAAGAAATGGAGTTCAACATCCATGAAAACAACTTTACCATAAAAATAAAACCCTTCCTGCAAAGAAACATTTTAAAGGGCCACAGAGTGTCACTCTACTCACATTAAACAAAGATAAGATTCACCGTAATTTACCAAACTATTCCCAGCCAAACAGGAAGGTATGCATGGTAAGATAAGTTTATGGAGGAGTTAAACTCATCTCTTGAGAACTAAGACATAAATTGATAAAATTTGAAAACTTTGGTTCTAATGAAATTTTGAAATTTTAACATATTCTAAAAGAAATCAGACCAGTACATAAGCTTAAAGACAATTGAAAACCATTAATAAGTAGAAAGGACGATTTAATCTATGTTTCTCACAACATCAGAGCCTCAAAATCCTCATTAAATAAATTATTATTCATATTGTCATTTTCAGCAATAAATCACAATAAAAAAAAAACAATCCATACAAGCTTTAAGAAAAAAGCGTATAAACCCTAGACAAAACCATAAAAAGGAGGAAATAAAAGAATTTACCTACCTCTCAGCCCTAGAATTACGTTTCTCTTGCTCAGGAAACTGGACAGGTACCCCGAGCCTCTCAGATCGGCCAATCTTCGTCTGAAAATCATTAACAGGACGACTACCATCCTCTGAGACAGAGCCGACGGTAATCCCGCTGGTCTTCACACCTTCGCTATCCTTTACGAATGTTTCAAAAACGGAAGAAACAACACTGATATGAGGATCTGACTCAGCTGTGGAAGGTGGCGCAACATAGGTGTCCTTCAACGTCATATCCTTTGACTGTTGAAAAAAGAACAAAAGTTAAACTTGCAAAAACGAAATAAGAAAAAAAAAATGATGAAAAGCAGTACTTTTGGGGCTGAGTGAGAGTGGGAGTGCTAGTGTAGACTGATTTCAGATAAATGCAAATTCAGCTAGTGTAGACTGATTTCAGATAAATGCAAATTCAGATAACTCGCAGAGAAGAAAGGTATAGTTTTGTTTTATCAAAAAGAAATGAGAATCTTAGAGGTATATTATATGTAACATTAAAATTAAGCTTATATATTGATTTGAAAGCCAACTATTGAATGAAGCAATGTCAACTCGGATTTACCAAGAGAATGAGAACTGAAGAAAGATTTTTTTTAAAGGCCAAAATGTCATCAATTGTACATGGACATGGAGGTGGGTAATAAGGCACAATTTGATAATATTCATTAAAATTATAAAGGTGAAGAAATGAAAGAGAGAACTTAGATTACTTTGGCCCTCTGCAACGTCATCAATCTCCTTCTACTTGGACAATCTAAATGCTCACCAGTTTTGCAAGGTGTGCCATCCGCCTTTTCCATGATTCTGAATTTCTGAGACTCCATATTTGATTTGAATTTTTTTCTGTTTAGACTGGCTTAGTTTCAGTTTCCTCAGGACTCTCATTCTCCACAGCATTTCCTCCATCTGAAACTTGATTATCTGCATCTACTTCTCCACCACTTGGCTCACCTTTGGCCAGTCCTTAACACTTTTTACTAAACAAGAGTCTGCTAATTTAGCTTGCTCGAGCTGCTCTTATTGAGAACTGTTTTTCAAGTCGAGGATCCATTATTGAGCTGAACCTTTCACTATCAGCAATTGTTAACAATTTAGCAATTGGCAAGAATGACTATACACCGAGAATATGCAGCAGAACTGAAATACAGTGGATTAATTACCTTAAGAACAACTAAATTAATATCGCCCAGCCGTAGAGCTGCAACAATGTGTCCCCATCACCATCCATAAGTGTTTGGGGCTTCCACATCAAGAATGTTTTCATAGTCATGAGTGCCACATAGACCTAATGAGTAAAGAACAGGATATCACAAAGTATTTCAGAAGCATATTATAACTAGGGAAGGATAAATAGTGAAGCAGAAACGAAACTCTCTTTGTAATAATCATAAAGTTTCTCTATGATTTCTCTTTGTAATAGTGTTAGTTCTTTTGATCATCTAAGATTCAAATTAATTTAATAAGCTTTACAATATTACAATCACAAGTCAAGAATAGATTGGCAAATGACAAAAGAAATATGAACTCACAGGTGCATTGTTAGTTGATGCTCAACTTGATGAATGCTGAAATTGTTTTTAAAAAGCACCTTTGATTGCTCTGTTTCAAAACTACTTATGGATCAACTTGCTTAAGATAATAATGATTGATTATTTCATAAATAATAATGATGCTTTTTTTATCCCATGTTCCAGGTCTAAACGAAGCTTAATTCACCTGAAGAAATGTAGGACTAAGCATGGTGAGGGACGACACATAACTGCGGGCTTCTGTTGTTTCAGTAATTAAACCAAGTAAGATAACCAAATGAGTATTAATGCACAAATGAGAGAAGACAAAATATTTCTAAACTGAAATCAATAAGACACATACTTGTATAGCTCTAGTTATGCCCTGAAGCAAGAAACGGCTCTGAGATATTTCATTTGCAGATAAACAATTCCCAAAGTTCAGGAACGAATGCAGAAAACAGGTTGCTTTCAGTGCTCCTGAATATAGAAGATCAGTTTATAAGGGGCGGTTAACAAAATGAAAGCTAATAAAAATTTCACATTTCACATTAAAGGAAAAAAATGACAAGATAGAATGAGAACGCAAAGATAGATAGATTTAAAACATACAAATATCTGAGCGTGGTGGTGTTCCCTCAATGAATGTTCAGCAATTTTATTTGCAAAACAAAAACACCTAGTGCAGAACTAACTTACAAGTATTCTAATTTTTAGAAGCCCATTCAGGTTGTGTTACACCATTAAGGTAATTCCTTCTAAGCTCACTGCCAAGGAAATGAAATATATGTTTATTTAGAAAAAGTAACAAAAGGTATCGCTTGAATAACTGCAACAAAGAAGACAAAAAGAAGAAGTATTGTGATGCAACTACTGGATGTATAAACCCTTGTAAACATGGTACACTCGTTGTCTTTCCCATTATTTTCTATATGCCAGAGAGAATGAGGTGCATAAAAGCTGGAATTTCAAAAAGTTGGAGAAGTCACCCTCCACCTTTCCAAGTTACTCCTTTACTATGGTAGTGTTCAAAAAGGGAGAGAAAAGGGAAGGGGGGGGGGGGGGGGGGGGGGGGTGTCACATTCTGCAAGTGCAAAACATTTTTATGTAATATTTCCTTTCAAACATTGCATTTACATTTTTTACAACTGAAATGACCAATCCAAAAACAATCATGTTTGCAATATGCACACTGTCCAAATTTTTAACTATTCTCTAAGCTTCTTTATATGTATTCCAAATCCAGCAAAGACAATGAGACAATGAATTGTATATATTATCTGACTAAATTATCTCAAGTACAATAAAGCTTAATCCTCTAAAAAAACCCTAAAATTGAGGCTTGTATTCTTGAAAGATGAAAACAAAAAAGAAAACGCTACTATTCTCGCAAGAAAAATGGTAAACGCAGAAAAAAAATTTCACCTCTTTTCTTGTAGGGTTTAGAGGGAGGGAGAGACCGAGAGAGAAGCCCGATGGAACACGCGACCGGCGTAGCGGCCTGTAGGACGATCACCGGCGTTGATGATGAATTATTCTATCGATGAACTCACCACTCTGAGATGCAGAAATAATGCAATTGAAAATGAATTAAAATCCAACAGAATTCGAAGAAAGTAAATCGAGAGGCATTTAATGGAATCGGAGTACCTAAAATGAAACAATGCTGATTTCTGCGTCGACGATCGTGAACCTTTCCATGGATAAAACAGAGCTAACTCCAAAACCCTATTGGCCTTCTCTCTGTGACTCTTCTGGCTCTGTCGATTGAAATGTTGGATGGGAGGGAAAAGATGGAAAGGAACTGATTTTGGGCTGGCCTTACTCCAATTTGCGGTCTTCCGTTTTCTTTATTCATTTTTAACCTCTCATCATGGGCCTTATCCTTGCTAATTTTACCTCCGAAGTGTGGCCTCCTAAGCCCAATTATATTTGCACAAATTGAAAAAGGCAACTCCTTAATTTCGTATTTACCTTTTGCATTAAAAAAATAAGTATATATATTTACTCTTTAGATATGAGTCTACCCATTTTTTTTTAAAAAAAAAAAAGTTTACTCAAGTGAAAGAAATTTATATAATTCTACCCATTTTTATATTTTCTGATTCAAAATAGTTTCCTTATGGTTAATATCATAATATTACTTTTAATTGTTGCCTGAGTCATGGGTTTATGTTTTGTAATGTATATATTTATTAAATTACTAGTCATCACTTTCACGTGCCTTGCACGTGGCACGTGACCTAATATGTTTGAATTAAATTAAAATTAAAATTTTAAGTATATTACTAATTTTATCCTAAAGAAGCCTATTAGCTGGCAAAATTTCACTCGAGTACTGGTATCCGACTCGATCGCCTGAAGCCAAACCTTATCCAACCCGATTCGACCAAAAAATCTGCTCAATCCGAAAATGATATGACCCGGCCTCAAATCCTTAATAACCCAAACCTAAATCATTAAATCAAATAAAATAATTGCGCGTTAGGGAAATAGTATATTTTAATCATAATACATTAAACTATCAAATAAATAGAACATGTCAATCACAATAACATTTCAAATTAAAATGGTAAAAATAAAATAATTATAAAATATTGAATTTAATTAAATGAAAATAGAGTCTTTGGTAAAATAAAACTGTATATTAAAATTTTTAATATATCCAATTTTTATTGAAAAATAGTAAAATGGTAAAAATAAAGAAATTATAAAGAGATCAGATTTAATAATTGAATAAAAATTGAGTTTTTAGTAGAATAAAACTACAATTGTTTAAGCAAGGCATTTAAGAGATATATTCAAAAAAATAAGGATATAATGGTCGATTCAAAAGTTTCTCAAAACTCGTACTTTTATATATAGTATAGATAGATAGATATAGATATAGATATATTATACTATTTTTATTAATAAAACTAAATACATATAATATAACTTAATTAGATTTGGACATTTGGTCCTGAGCTTTGCTATACAACCTCAAAATTTGTCCCAAAATTTGGTCTCTCATGATGTGTTCTTATACGGTTGGTCCAGCAGACTGGTTCCACCATTATTTAAGTGGAGTTTTGCTATATAACATGTGATGATTAGCCATAACTCATGACACGTCATGGAGACAAAATTCGGGTAAATTTTTCGAGCTGTGTGGAATGATCCTTGACCAAATAACTAGATTAATTGGGTCATGTTAAGATCCGGGCTTAAAAATTTACGTCAAAGTCTAATTGGAGATTGATCACCATTATGATTTAGAAAAAAAAGTGTACTCCTATTATTTTTTGTAAAATTGATAATACTCATAAGTAAAGGCTAAATTAAAGAACCTTGCATGATTATTGATTATATCCTAATGTCCCCCAAGAGGACGCCAATGATTAATAGCTTGGGATTTCTTGTACAATTTCCACTCATGTTCTCTCTAATGGCCTTCGTGTATCACATTTCACAACAGCTTCATGAAACAAAGAGTTTCTAGTTTGTAATTTGTAAATTGATCCATTTCTTTACAGCCAATTTATGTACTTATTCCCTTCTTAGAAATGCAAATGGCAGCAAAGCCAAATACTTTGATTGATGCGCCTATCAATCAAACCTTTTACATGTAACAAGTTATCAGATAAAGTTGCTGCCTTGTCTGAACAATGTCTGAAGACAAGGCTACAAGTTTTTCCCTTTTACTATTTCATGAAGCATAATGAACAACTTACTAGAAAAGATGGGTTCTTTTTTTTCAGTTCATTCTCTGCTCATGTGACAAGCAAAGTGTTAATCTTCTGGGTTTTTCTCGATGAAAATTTGGAATAACAAAGAAAAAAGATTGAAGATTTCCCAGTTACATACTACTCTAATAAAAAATAATGTTTGGAGAAGCTAGCTAGTTGCTTGGTAAGTCCGAGTGGGGGACCTGGGATCAAACATAAAGGTACTATTTTCTCTGCTTCCGGCTCTTGGTTATTGCTGTTTTTGACTTTTGGGTAGCTTTTAGTCTTTTACAGCTTCTGGGTTATTTTAAGTTTGTTCTGCTGAAGCCGAATTGTGTACCTTCTTTAGTAAAATTGGGGTTTTCTTGCCAATGCAGCGAGTGTTTGATTTAATGCCGCTTTGAAGTTTAAGTTTAGCACTAAATTCATGAAAATGTGAGTGCTGGTAGCACCTGGTTCAGGCTGTATGCTTGTTTTGATTCATTCAAGTTTTCTAGCAGGTTTAGATATGAAAATTTGTCTTTGCATTTACAACAAAAAAAAAAATCTGTTGTAATTGTTTCTATTTTCCAAATTCAAAAATCAAAACTCAAAAACTTGGAATGCATATACAAAGCAATTAGAGAATCTTTCAAATTAAAAACTTCATGATGTTCTGCACCTTTTTTATTACTATATGCTTCTGCTAAGCTCATCAATCGTTTCAGGTACAACAAAAGCTAGTGGTTTAATCTGCATTTGGATTCTGTATAACACTGGGAGTCTGGGCAGTGGCAGCATTTTGAAGCTAACAACAATAACAGTTCATTATGTTATTAACAGGTAAGCATATGAAGAATCTATTTGCCTAATTTTGTTATTCTCACTCATTTTGACTCCCTGTTAATATGCATATTTTCTTGAATTTGTAGAAAAGGGGTGTTTCTTTGCGTACTTGTTTGTGTCAATTTTGCAATTTGCTAATGGAGGGAAAAGAAAATCTAACTATCCTTTTTCAAACTTTTTAATTTTCAGTTGCTACCTGTTTCATCTTTGTTGAGTTGAAGGAATCAATCTTGAAGAAAATATTTACAGTAATTACTAAACATTTCTGGGGTCTATGGGAGCTCCGATTGTTGATTGTAGTTAGCCTTATTCTCCAGCTATGTCTTGTTATCTCTGGGAATATTCGAAGAAATTACTTAGGGAAAAAAGTACCCTTTGTTGCAATCATTGCGTGGGTAGTATACTTGTCAGCAGATTGGATGGCAACTCTTGTTATGACTACGCTTCTTAAAAGTGACAGTAGTTTGAAAAATGAGCTGATTGTGTTCTGGACACCATTCCTTCTATGGCATCTTGGTAGTCCACATAACATTACAGCTTATTCTCTAGAAGACAATGAGCTGTGGTTAAGACACTTCTTTGGGCTAGTTTTGCAAGTTGGAGAGGCAATCTATATCTATGCAAAGTATAGATCAACAACAAATACTGCACTTAATGCAATGGCGGTTCCAATATTCCTTGCTGGAGTTATCAAGTATGGAGAAAGGGTATGGGCTCTCAGATGTGCGAGTGACAAACAGCTCGTAAATTCTTTTTTCGCGATTCCTGATACCAAGGCTACCAGATGGAAAAAACCTGTCAGAACAGGGCTGCCTGAGCTTGCAATCAAAGACCTCTTTAAAAAGAAAGGTGTCGTTCGCGAACTTGATTTTCTTCGAGAAGCTTATTCATCATATATTGTTTTCCAGCCTCTTTTTACAGACCTCCCATTCCGGATTTCCAAAGAGTGGCATGATAATTGGGTCAACATGAAGGACAAATCTGCAGAAGATGCATTTAAGTTTGTGGATGTTGAGCTGAGTTTTGTTTATGATCTATTCTTCACCAAGAATCCCATACAATATCGAAACCTGAGAGTGAGTTTGAGTCTTGGTTCCTTCTGTTTTCTGTGCGCAATTTGTTCATTGATTGCTTTCACAGCAGTTGTGGATAGGAATGAGGTTTCACCAATTGACATTGCCATAACCTACTTGCTACTAGGAGGAGCTATTTTGCTGGATATCTATTCATTTCTTATGCATTCTTTCTCTACATGGGCAATGATACAGCTGCCCATTCCTCGTACCAAGGTGCATAAAATGTATGCTAGGATTGTTGCTTATAGATTGAAGTCTATTAAGGCCAGCTCCGGAATAAAAGCAATGGCGCAACATGATCTAATAAAGTACTGCGTCCAAGCCAAGACGAATTGGTTCACTGGAGCCATAAAACTCTTTGATACAGGCAGCCTTTTACAGAAGTATGGTCATACCAAATGGAAGCCAGTGGATCCTAAGTTGAAGAGTTTCATCTTTACGCATCTGCTAAAGAAGCGCGAAAAATGTAATGATTTCAGCCTTGATAAACTTGAGGAGGTGCTGAATGACAAAGGTGATGATGTGTTCAAAGAGAAGTTCAAGGAAATGCTTGAAATGGATGTTGGTTTGGAAGAATTCGAACGGGAATTTCTGTCCATTTTCCCTAAAATGGATCCAACATATTTCATCCGTAGCATCTTCCTCTGGCATATTGCTACAGAGCTTGCCTATTATGATGATCTTGACAACAACCGAATAGGTACTTCCCAATCATCATGCTACATTAGCAAGTCCATATCTGATTACATGATTTACCTTGCACTGGTGCGTCCAGCAATGCTATGCAAAGGATTCAGCGATGTGATAAACCGAAAAATCTACAAGGAAGCACAGAGTTTCTTGATGGATAAGACGAGAACAAGCTTCCGCAAAGCCAGGAAACAGTTTACAAAGGACCTGCTTCACTTTGTTGCCTTCCAACAGCAATCTTATTACCAACTGCCCCGAACTAAGGGCTCTGGCGCCTTGCTTGAAGGCGCGAGCTTTGCAGTGAAATTGCAGCTGTTTGTGGGAGAAATGCGGTGGGATCATGAAGAGAAATGGGAAATGATTAGCGAAGTGTGGGTGGAGATGCTTACTCATGCTGCTAGTCGTTGCTCATGGAAAGAGCACGCTCAACAGTTGAGACATGGCGGTGAGCTGCTCACTCACGTTGCCCTTCTCATGGCACATCTTGGATTAAGCACAAAAGTAGGCAGGGATGAAGATGTTTATGATTCTGACGCCCTCCCACCATTTGATGCTTAATTTTTTTTTTCTTTGACTCATCTTTCTTAATTTAGGCCTTCCCCTTGAATATTGTGATTTGAGTATAGTGTTTTTTCCCCTTTTTTGTATCATGGCACATTATTTGGAACTTTGATTCTTTTCTATCTATAAATTCCATGAACTATAGGACACCACAATTTTAAAACCATGGGAAATTTCTCCGCCATCAATTGATCAAATTCCCCATCCAAATAAAACTATTATTACCTTGACAGTATCGTCAGCATCTTTTCACCTCGTCAAAGTAATATAGATATATCTACACACATCTATAAGTATCCATTCTTAATTCCATATGCACAATATTTCACAAATACTCATAAAACTTGATTTAACATAACCTTTCTTTTCTTCAGAAAAAAACAGAGATGGCTACTGCTTTGGTATTTAGTTTTGCTTCTATTCTACTCATGAATTTGGTAAGCTGCAGTGAGCCTACGGATCCAACGAAAGGGTTTCGTGAACTGCCATTAACTGCATCTAATAACTTTCGTCATGACAAGCCATGACAAGCCTACGGACAAAATTCTAGTCAATGTTTCTGGTTGTGTGAAATTTTCCCATAATTAATTATGAAATGGGTATGTTTCTTCTGGATTTGAAGTCTTTTCATTCGTTCATTTCTCAGGGATACGATTACTCGTCCGGTGTCTGGCAATTTGAAGGCTATAGCTACGTACCAAGTCGCAATGGAACCAGTGGAGTGTGCATCATGCAAGTATTTGGAGCATCATCTCACGCCACAACTTTGATGCTTAGAGTTTATAAGGGTTCACTCTATTACTATAGGGAAGGTCCGATTGAGAAGAACATATACGATCGATGGTTTAAGTTAAATGTGATCCACGACGTTGATGCTTCAAAATTAAAGGTTTATATTGATGGTGTTCTAAAGTTGGAAGCTCCTGGCCGTGGTGGCGAAAACCATTATTTTAAATTTGGGGTTTATTCACAAGATGATGCTTCCCACTACATGGAATCTCGTTGGAAGCACATTAAGGTTCTTAAAAAGGACAAAAAAAGAGTGATTGAGTTCATAATGTACTATAGTGGTAATTATAAAAATAAATTAATCCCTTATGTGTGGGATATATGGTGAGACAAATTAAATGTGTCAATATTAATTTGCTAAAATAAGCCATATATATGTGAATGTTTCATTTGCTCCCTTTTGAAGTGAAATATTGTAATTTGAGTATAAGCTCTTGGGTTTCTAATTTTTCTTTAAATTAAAAGTTACTAATTTTATTGTCATATATGCAATTTGATAGTTGAACATGTATACATAAGTAACATAACACGAAAGTTAATTAAAGAGTAAAATTGAACCCAAAACCCAAAACACACGAAAGTTAATTAGAGCCTTGAAATTGAAAGATGAAGGATAATGTTGCAAATCTAAGTAATTATATTGATTACGGACTTATTTATCAATTCTAAGGATTTTATATATCTTTGATCAATTTTGTGGATACGCCTAATTAAATAGTAACAATTATATAATGACTAAAAGCTCAAATAAGGGCTTCAACTTTCATAAAAATCTCAAATAAGGGCCCACAAAACATAATTTCAACAAATTAAAGTACATATTTAGTAAATTATGATATATTATGCAAGGTGTTAGCTAATACTAGTGTGTGAGATGTATATAAATCAAAAAGCACGGAAAAATTTTGTATCATACGACGTTTATTGAATTTATTTGGATTAATATATTTTGATTTTTAATTAATTTAATAACACCATTTTTCTATCAAAATTGATATGTAGGCATGACAAGCATTGGTTTTCATCTGAGGAGAACCTAATTTGTAAAAATTTACTTAGTATGTCTTCTAATTTGTTGAAATTGTGTTTTGGGGCCCTTATTTGAGATTTTTATGAAAGTTCGGGCCCTAAATTGAGATTACAACCTTATATAATTTCCAAAGTTTTTATATATAAAGATTAGACTTTCTTAATGGAATAATGGGTTATTACAATATTATTATAATATTATGTTCAAATTCTCCTTCTATTACATACTAGAAGTTTAAACGGTTAAAGTACACAATTGGTCCCTCAAGTGGTGCGACTATAGCAAATTGGTCCCCCAAGTGAAGAAATATGTAATTTAGTCCCTCAAGTCGAGTTAACCGAGCAATCAAGTAATTTCCGTCCAATGTGCCGTTAAATGTCCTACGTGGCAGTGACGCCGTCAACTATGCTGACGTGTCAATTGCCACGTCACACTTTTTGATTAAAAAAAATATATTTTTTTTAAAAAAAATGAGTCAAGGGCCTAATTGCTCAATTAACTCCACTTTAGGGACTCAATTGCTCACTTAAGTTCACTTCAGGGACCTATTTGCATATTTGCCCCTAATTTTTGGTTTTTTTAATAAAAATAAAAAAATTCATTTTTCGTTTTTTTTTTCCTGTTTTCTTAAATAATTTTTTTCTTTTCCAAAACTTGTGGTGAATATGATTAATATTTTAAATAGGAACAATAATAGATTTATAAATGATGTAATTGGCAATATTTAGTATATACTAATTATTTATATCAAGTTTCTCTTTCCTGACTGTTTCTTGTTTTAATCAGTCAATTTCATATTGATTTACTTAATAATAGTTAATTTATAAAACAACTACAATTTAAAAAATAATTTGATTTGTTTGATTTATTATATATATATATATATATTAAGTTTAAACGGGCTACTTTTTCATTAATCAAGGAGTTGAATTACAAATATGAGAGGGTAAATAATCCAACCACACCCTTTGGTCGCCCAATATATACTAAGATTTGACAATATTATGGGCTAAAATATTTGTCATCTTTTTAACAAAATTAAAAGAGATAGTATCAAAATTTTTTTAAAAAAAAAAATCATTTTCTTCTTTAAAAAAAGAAACAAAATGGGTTTTTTTTTTTGAAAAAAACAGAAAAAAAATTGATTTTTTTATTTTTATTAAAAAACAAAAAAATTAGGGGCAAATGTGCAAATTGGTCCCTGAAGTGAACTTAGTAAGCAATTGAGTCCCTGAAGTTGAGTTAATTAAACAATTAGGTCCCTCACCCAATTTTTTTTTAAAAAAAATATTTTTTTAATCAAAATGTATGACGTGGCAATTGACACGTCAGCATAGTTGACGGCGTCACTGCCACGTCAGACGTTTAACGGCACATTGGACGGAAACTAACGGAAATTACTTGATTGCTCGGTTAACTCGACTTGAGGGGCTAAATTACATATTTCTTCACTTGGGGGACCAATTTGCTATAGTCACATCACTTGAGAGACCAATTATGTACTTTAACCAGTTTAAACAGTACTATTACTTTTGCTTAAAGAATGAATGATAAATACCACGCCCTTTTTCAAAATTGGGCTTATAAAACAGTTAAACCCCATGTTATTATACAAAGAATGAAAGTATAGTGGAATTGTGTGAAACATTTATAATAAGAACAGTTTTTTAAAATAATCTCTCCATAATTTGGGAATTTAATTAGCATTGACATTATTTAATTTAGAAAATAATTAGTCACATCTTGGAACTTCGATTCTTACTCCATTAACAAGGACAAATAATTACCACATTACGACATTGGGTATTTTACGCCACATTTGTCATTTGAAACCATGGGAAGTTCCTCCGCCGCTCTAATTTCTGATACCTTTCAACGTAATAAAAACTTTACTTTGACAGTATCGTAATAACATTAAATTGCAGCTTAAACCACTTGTCATTACATAAGCCTCAAAGTTGAATCAAGCATATTAATCTTCTACGTAACTAGTCTATATATATCCATATATAGTTGATCTCACAATATTTCAAACATCTTACAAATTATCTAGCTTATAATTAACTCTCTTTTCTTCACAAAAGGCTTTGTTTGAGAGGATGGCTACGACATTACTTCCCAATAATATTGTTTTAGTATGCTTTGCTTCTCTTTTAATTATCCATTTGGCCAGCGGCAAGCCTGTGAATCCAACCGAGGGCTTTACTGAACTACTAGTACACTCATCCAACTTCCATCATGACAAGCCATATAACTTACCATTAAGCCAACGTTACAGCTTTAAAGATGGAATTCATAGGCTTTGGGTTTACTCCACAGATAAACCTCTTGAAAAGGGTAGCCCCACCAAGCCTCGATCGGAGATTCATATAAAAGTAATACAATTCTCTACTAATTTACCCGTCCGTATAGTTCCTAATTTTTTATTTTCACAATTGAGATTGTCGGAATTTGAACTGATTGATCAGTGTAAGTAAGAGTCTAGCTAGTATTTTACTATACATGTAGATCTTGCTTTAAATTCTGAAATTTGCATAAATACTCGATTTAAGGTTCAGTTTGATTGAATCAGGGTTAACATTCCAATTTCAGCTCAAGTAGGGGAACGTTAAGTCTTGATTCAATCAAATTGAAAGATTAGACCTTAAATCGAGTATTCTAACAAAGGTTAAACCCTTGTTTGAACAATTCGTCCATAATATTTCTGCTTTCGAAGTCTTAATTTTCATCTTATCGCAGGGATATGACTATTCATCCGGTGTCCATCAATTCGAGGGCTATTTCTATGTACCTAGTCACCATGGAACCAGCGGAGTGTGCATCATGCAAATTTTTGGAGCAAGTCCCCCACATGCCTCAACTTTGATGCTTAGGGTATACAATGGTAAACTCTATTACTACAGGTCAGGTAAACCCTTGTTGGAAAACATCTACGACAAATGGTTTCGGCTCAATGTGATCCACGACGTTGATGCTTCGAAAGTACATGTTTATATCAACGGTGTTAAGAAGCTTGAGGCTGATGGCCGTGGAGGCACAAACCATTTCTATAAATTTGGGGTTTATGCCCAAGAAGGTGCTTCCCATTACATGGAATCTCGTTGGAAAGGCATCAAGATTTTTAAAATGAAATGATCAATAATATTGATACAATTAATGTCGGAAACGAGGTTTTGGGATAATATAAGAATAAGACAAATGTGTCAATGTATTGCCGAAATAAACTATATGATGACTTAATGTAAAATAATGCTTTGAAATTTTCTATATGATATCATGATATCCCAGAATTTCACTTAGTTAACTTACAAAAAGTCAGCTTTTTTGATTTTATCTATAGCAATCCAAAAAAGGACAAGATGATCAATTCATGATAAAATATTTGGTTTATTCGTTCGGTCGAATGGATAGACAAAACTGGAATTTAACCATTTAATCTAAGACAAAATCATGATTATAGTACAAAAAATTTCAAGATTCCAACAAGCCATTATGATCTATTGGTGTCTAAAATAATTATTATAATGTCGAAACTTTTTTTTGGGTACATATACTTTAGATCATTCTTCTCGATGCTTTTGGATTTAGTATGTTGGAAATAATTTGTGTATAATCTTCGAATTGGCACATTTCACTACTAAAAAATATGGTCTACCTCTGATTCTCTGAAGATGTGATCTGTAACAATGGGCTTTCATTCCGTTACTAATACGTTTTATAGTTATTATAGATAGCTAAAGATCTCAATGTTTTGCACCTGAGTTGTTAGTTCAACTAGTAGGTGCATCATGTCTGGATCGTGGGGTTTTAGGTTCAAGTCTCACGGAATGTAAGTTTAGTTTGTAATTTGTTTTACTCAAAAAAAAAATGTTTGTAATTTGTTTATTTGTGTATTTGGTAGGTAGATGGTTTATTTATGATAGTTTATTAGTTTGAATTGATATCTCATTTAGATGTTTTTTTGATATATATCTCATTTGGATCCGTTTGGACTGGAGAGGCCAGTCCATTGTCAGATTATGGCATGTGTACATTTGAAAATCGAGTGGTTACAAATGTGTGTTGCACTTTTATATTTTTCATCGTATACAATTTTTTTTCTTTTGTTTAATGTGTCTCGGACTTTTTGTTCTTCGTCGGGAATTCTCACGTCGGAAAAGGAACTTAACTACTTAAGTGTCAAACTAATACTTTGTTTAGTTAGGGATTCTAAGAATTATTGGGTGATTTTAAAATCTATACAATTAGAAGCCTAGAAAATAGAAATCTAAAGAAGCAAAACCTTAAAAAGCAAATCTGAGACAACAAACCAACGCCGTTCATTAATTTGCTTTAGAAATCTAACCAAATTAAGCAAAATCAAACAATGGAGATTGTTTATGGGCTAGAATCTTCAGGCTACTCGTAATCTAGGTTGTTGGGAAAGTCTAAAGACTAAAATGATTGATTGTAAAAGCCAAGAGCATGAATCATGACTAAAAGAAAGATTTGAAAACAAAGTGAAAGAAAATGGACAGGAATTTCGGAGGAGATCGGTACCGCAGGTATTGATTAACCATCCAAAAAGATAAGGAAAACTTAATTAGAGGTTGAAGGCTAGAAGCATAAGCAGAAAGAAAAGAAGATTGACAGCCGACTGAGACAGTAGGGAAGGAAGAAGAAGTAATAATTAGATGGAGTGCACACAAATTACAGACTAAAACACTTCTTGTTTTTGATCGTTGGATTTGCTTTTTAACACGTGTCAAATTTTGATGATAGACTGGCCTCTCCAGTCCAAATATTGGACTGGAGAGGAGCCGGATCCATCTCATTTAGATGTTTGGACATATAGAGATTTATTCAGATTGTAATGAGATTTCGCATGTATTTACTAAAAAAAAGATCTCAATGTTTTTATGATTGAGAACATGTACAATAATTTCTACTATTGACCATTATTAACTCTGCTCCTTCATGCCTAATAAGGTTGAGTTTCCACTTCAATTACTTCTGTTATAGGTGGAACTTGGAAGTACCCAATAGCCCCTTTACTTTCAAGAAAAGTTCATTTTAATCCCTCTACTAAAAAACCCTTTCAATTTAGTCCCTTTCCCTTTCAGGAATGTTAAAATTTAGGCAGACTCCACACAAGCCTAACTGCATAAGCCTACTACTGTATTGTGGAGGAAGAAGGAAAACGCCTTGGACTCGGAAGTGAGTTCTTAAAATTAAAAGTGCCAATGGGGCTTTGAGTTTGACCGTTGATAATAGGCCATGGTCATGGACATCTCTCTCTAATTGAAATTACATTTTCTTCTTTTTTTTTTTTTTTTGCCAATTTTTCAATGGGTCAATAATCAACACGCTATGCCATTTTCGTTCAAATTGCTGGGTAAAGTTGGAAAGTTTGATTCTTTCTTTCTTTCTTTCTTTTTTTTCGTCAATTAATAGACCCAAATTACAGAGAGTGTGAATCACATGATGTGATGATGATGGAAATAATTAGTTGTTCGTTGACTTTTGACCGGTCTATTTGCAATGTTCTACATATAATACTTGTCCGACCAAACAAAATATATTGATTAAGTCTTCAAGAATCAGAAGTCTAAAGGCTAAACTCCTTTGAATTGGAAGAAAAAGCCGCCAAGGAAAATAACTTAATTCAGTTTCAGAATTTAAAACTAATAAAATAATTCATTGAAGTCAATTGTTAGTGCCACAAAATCGTCAAGCAAAATAGCTAGAGCCAAAGCAATAATGGAAGTTATAGGGTTAAGCTTTCCTACCATAGCCAACAACACTTTATATCTTCAGCAAGACTTTAACATTGATATTTTGTTTCGACTTGAATGCTTTTGTCTTTGTGCGTCGGCGTCTCTCTTCAAACTCCACCCATTCCCAAATCCCAAACCTCTATATATTTCCCCAAAAATCACAACTTTTTTCCACAATTCTAATCATTCTTTAGCTCTATCCTAATTAAGAGTATGGCCAATTTCTTAGTTCTTTTTTCCTTTGTTTGTCTTATGATGATAAGCTTGAGCTTGAAGGCCAATGCTCAAGATCCAACAAGTGGGTTCACTGCAGTGCCTCTATCTCAATCCAATTTCGATCTTCACAAGCCTTACGATGTTGCTGCTAATGAACGTTACAGTTTCATTGATGGCGTCCACAAGATGTGGGTATACTCTACGGACAAGCCTTTCCAGGCTGGTAGCGATACATTGCCTCGCACAGAGATCCGAATCAGGGTTCGTAATTAAACTTACCATTTTTCATTTATTAATCGCGTCAATAAGCTTAACAGGTACCTATAGGCACGATCAAAACATATACCTTATTAACATTTTTATTATTAATCTTTAATTAGAGATATGATTACTCGTCGGATTTCATTTATTAATCACGTGAATAAGCTTAACAAGTACCTATAGACATGATCAAACATATACCTTATTAACATTTTTTATTATTAATCTTTAATTAGGGATATGATTACTCGTCGGGGATTTGGCAATTTGAAGGGCAGGCTTATGTCCCTAGTGGAACATCCGCTACATCCATCATGCAAATATTCGGAGGCACTTCTCGTGCTACTACCATAATGCTCAGAGTATACACTGGCTCGCTTACCGTTTACAGGTCTCCGATCATTTTGTCGAACATGTATAACCGATGGTTCAAAATAAACGTAATCCATGATGTTGCAGCGTCGAATGTCAAGGTTTACATTGACGGAGCTCTTAAGTATGAAGGATCGGGTTCCGGAACAAGCAATCATTACTTCAAATTTGGAGTTTATGCACAAGAAGGTGCTTCCAATTATATGGAGTCTCGTTGGAGGGGAATCAGGGTTCTTAGGAAGAACTAAAATTAATGCTTCAAATTCAGCCCCCCTTAATTAATATATTATATTAGTACTAACTAAATAATAATTGCTTAAAAGGCCTATGGGGGATTATATATATACACCTATTAATTATTGATGTTAATAATTGAGTATTGGGAGAGGGATTATATCTCCCATTTGTAACTCAAACTCAAGCAATTTTCATGTGTAATAGAAAATTAAAGTATTCATGGAATAAAAAGTTCTTCACCCAAATTGTACGAATCGTGGAATTCTTTACGATAAAATAATAAAATTAAAATTATATTATGGTGGAAGACGGGTTCAAGTCTCCATAGACCTTTATTGATAGACGATCTAAGTCTAAGAAATCCACAAGTCATGACTGTTCAATGGATTCACAAATTATCAAAAGATTCTGGTTTTTGGAGATGAGGTAACTTATTCTAAACTTTTTTCAACTAATAACATTTTTTATATGTGCATAAAATGAGAATCTTGTTAATATATTTATCTTGGAAGGCAAGTAACATCTATCTATAAATTAGAAGGATTGGTGGGTTCCTCAAGATATATGTGTAGGCAAGGGATACCATGTTTGCCTTAGTAAAGTTTTAGTTCCTCTTCTATATATTGACATTTCCCTAACTACCCATAATAATCAATGGATTTTTAAGTGTAAAGCGTTCCAAAACATTAGCATTCTATAGTATATATATCTTAAGAAACAAACCTCTTTTGCATGTCCACCAAAATATGAGAAACTAAAAGTTTTGAGACAACGTCAAACAAAGCTATACAACATTCTCCGAATAAAGCTTTTCCTCAAGGGTGGCAAAATAGAGTCCCTGACAAAAGGGAAAATAAATCATAATGTAGATGGTTTAATAGACATTTTTGTCCTTAAATTTGTAAAAAATGAGCAAATTTGTCCTTGAAGTTGAACTTATAAAAAAGAAAAAATTAGGACGGAAATTGATACGGATTTCATTAAGTTTCCAATTATTAACATAGTCATATCAATTTCCTTTCAAAAAGACTAATTTATCCCTTTTAACAAGTTCAAGTGTACCAATTGTCAAGTCTTTTTGCAATAGAGAAATTGATTAAGGTTTTTTTTTTTATTATTATTTTAAGGAATAGCAGTTATAATCCAACCAAAATATTTGCTAGTTGCTTTTAATGAATCACAAGCTAAGAATCATCAACATAGCCAGCCATAAAACAATAGCCCATCGGTATAAAAGATCCAAAAACCCAATTCGTACCAAAATAAAATGATTCCTACTAATTAAATAAATTCAAAGAATAGGCCTTCTGATTTTTCCTTCTTTTTTTTTTTTTTAATTTTTTTTTTTTTTTTTTTTTTTTTTGCAACTTAGGCAATTTTCCATTCAAATCAAGGCTATCTAATATACTATACTATAAGATGAAAAGATAGCAGACCTATTGCTGTTGAATGGTATATATATAGGTACAAGCTACCAAAATAAGGGTCAAGAAGCTTAACTGATCATTAAATTGAAGGAAGAAGCTGTCCAACTATGTTATAAGCAAATGTGATCTCATTCACTATACATCATCAGAATTACAATCAAATTCCAAAATTAGAAAGGAAAAAAAAAGTTTGGCATCTTCACTTAATAACAAGCTGGCAAGATTATAGCTATAGCTTGCCAAAATACATGAATCCAATTCAGTTCCCCTTACATTCCAAAATTTAGACTCCAAGCGGGTTAAGCAGCTGACACATACCCAATTTTTCTTAATTAATTTTGCATTTAAAATTAAAAACTATTTCCTAAATAACACACGTCTATAGGTCTCCGGTGTTGCTGTCAAATGCTTATAACAGATGGATTAGAGTTAATGTTATTCATGATGTGGGTGCTTCGAATGTCAAGATTTATCTTGATCAGCAACTTAGATATATACGAAGGAGCCGGTGCTGGTGGAACTTCACACTACTTCAAATTTGGAGTCTATGCGCAGAATGATGAGTCCAATTATATGGAGTCTCGTTGGTTGGGAATCAAGGGTTCTTCGAAAGAATTAATGGTTGAAATTTGTGGCCAAAGTTGATACCTTATCTGAATAATGGCTGCATAAGCATTTTTATATGTAACGAAAATAAATGAAAATGGTGCTTGTTATGGAATAATCTTATACTTTTTCATTCTTTTTTTGCAAAAGACAATCAAATTGGAAAGTTTGATTTATTTCTTTCTTTCTTTCTTTTTCGTCAATTAATAGACCCAAGTATAGAGAGTCTGAATCATATAATGATGGAAATAATTAGTTGTTCGTTGACTTTTGACCGGTCTATTTGCAACGTTCTATCATATATATACTTGTGTCCGGCCAAACAAAAAATATACTCCATTTGACCCATTTTATAAGTCCCTTTTAACTATATCATCAAGATTAAGAAAGTTAGTTAGGACTCAAAATTTTGTGTAGTTTTATATTGTTCTTCTATTTTTACCCCATATACTCTTTTCCCCACTCACTCTCTCTCCTCATACTCACTTTCTTAACTACCCTACCATTTTCAAGACTAATTTTGGAAACAACTTATAAATATGCATTGGGTTTAGAAAGTTGACTTATATTTTGGGACAAAAAAAAGCTTCTAGAAGGAGACTTATAAAAAGGGACAGAAGGAGTACTATTGATCAGGTCTGCAAGAATCATAAGTCTAAAGGCTAAACTCCTTTGAATTGGAAGAAAAGGCCGCCAAGGAAAATAACTATACTCAAGATGTACACTAAAGAATAATACTCACATTTTTTTACTTATAAATTTGCATGTCTCCAACCACCTACAAAACAATAGGCCATCGATATAAAAGATCCAAAAACCCAATTTGTACCAAAATAAAATCATACCAACTTAAATAAATTCAAACTATAGGCCTCTGATATTTTTTCCTCTTTTTTGCAACTTAGGCATTTTTCCATTCAAATCAAGCCTATATATAATAATAAAATATTAGTGCCTATATATATACTATATGTACTACTCCCTCTGTTTCATATTAATATTGTTGAACAGACCTATTGCTGTTGAATAGTATACAAGATAAGCTACCAAATAAGGGTCATTGGGTCAAGAAGCTTAACTTATCATTAAATTGGAGGAAGATGCCGAACCATGTTATAAGCAAAATGTGATCTCATTCACTATAAATCATCAGAATTACAATCAAATTCCAAAATTAGGAAAAAAAAAGTTTGGCATCTTCACTTAATAACAAGAAAATATTATAGCTATATAGCTTGCCAAAATTCATGAATCCAATGCATTTCCTCTTACATCCCACTTGTATGATTTCTTTGAAAGACCACTTTTTTTTATTTTCTTCTTATTAAGTTTTCTACTACTATAAATATGCCCATAACAAGCACCATTTTCTCACACAAACCAAATATTCAAAATCTCATACATATATATCTATCTTTCTTCGGCTTCCTTGATTACAACTACAAAAGATGGCTTTTATAGAGATCTTATCTCTTACTTGTCTCTGCCTTAATCACCTCATTTCCTTCCAGGCTAGTGCCCAACTCGTTAACACTTTACAAGGGTTCACCCCGGTTCCTCTTTCTGAATCAAATTTCGAGCTTCACAGGCCTTACGACGTGGCTGCAAACCAACGTTACAGTTACAGCAATGGCGAACACCGGCTTTGGGTGTATTCAACTGACAAGCCTCACTACCAAGGTAGCACTACCAAGCCACGCACGGAAATCAAAATTCGAGTAAGTACAATTAGTCAAAAATTAAGTATAGGATTAAAGATTATTATACAATACACTGTCAGTATAAAGTTTAGACTCCACAAACGGATTAAGGTGTTGACACATATCATCTTAAAATCGTGTTTGTGCAGTATGTTAAACTCCACTGATTTCCTACTATTAAACATAATTAACACTAAAAAAATCCGGTTTGATGAGTTTGTAACTTCGTACGTACTTTTTTTCTATATAGGGATATGACTATTCATCTGGGGTATGGCAATTTGAAGGATATGTTTATGTGCCGAGTGGAACAACCGGCGTTTGCATAATGCAAACCTTCGGCGGATCTTCACGTGCCACGACGATGATGCTTAGAGTATACAGCGGCGCGTTCACTTACTATAGGTCTCCGGTGTTACTGTCGAATGCTTATAACAGATGGATTAGAGTTAATGTTATTCATGATGTGGGTGCTTCGAATGTCAAGATTTATCTTGATCAACAACTTAGATACGAAGGAGCCGGTGCTGGTGGAACTTCACACTACTTCAAATTTGGAGTTTATGCACAGAATGATGAGTCTAATTATATGGAGTCTCGTTGGTTGGGAATCAAGGTTCTTCGAAAGAATTAATGGTTGAAATTTGTGGCTAATTAAGTTGATACCTTATTACTACTGAATAAATGGCTGAATAAGCATTTTTATATGTAACGAAAATAAATGAAATGTTTTCATGATCATGGAATAAAATAAGGGTGATTATATGATACACCGGCGGTGTAAATTTTGGACTCCACAAGCGGCTTGTGGAGTTGACACATGTCCCTTTTTTTAATTAATTAAGTTTTAAATATTTCAATCTAGTCCCTAAGGGACACATGTCACCCTTTAGGACCCGCTTGTGTAATTTTCTAAACTCCACCGCCGGTGTATTGTATAATTTGCCTTATTATTGGAGTTTAGCAGATTACACAAGCGGGTAGGGTGATATGTGTTCCCTAGGGATTAGATTGAAATATTTAAAACTTAATTAATTAAAAATATGGACATGTCTCAACTCCACAACTCGCCTGTGGAGTCCAAAATTTACACCGCCCGATATATCAAATAATTACCCATAAAATATACCCATTTATGCAAATTGATATCGCAAGGCAATCTCTTTAACAGAATTAAAGAAACTCTGTTTCCCATTTATGCAAATTGATGTCGAAAGGTAATCTCTTTAACAGAATTAAGTATTCAATATGAGTTGAAACCTTCAATTTGTCTGTCGTAAGCAGAATGTTTACTCAAAATTTATCAGATTGAAAGAGAAAAGTCAAACAAAGCTGCATTCTTTTCTCTGTTAATGGAACTTTCTAAAGTATATGACTTTGACCATCTTCAATCAAAAGTTAAAATCTTTGCACGATTCCCAGATCCAAATAAATCATTTTTTTAATATGTGGGAATTTTGCTAGGTTTGACTTTATTGCTGCAGCCTACCGGTTTTCATTTCTCCAGTTTTCCGGCCATCTCCAGAAACCCCATGCTGACGTCCTTAGCTCCAATCCAAAGCTGTTTGTCACTTGAGAATTGAGATTTGATCAGTTGAAGATTTATAGGTACATTTTCTGATCCCCATATAAATTTTTAGTAACTTTGCAAGCTATTTCAGTTTTCTTCTATTTAGTAGCAGAGGAATTGGAAAATAGAAATCATCGTTGGATGCTATGTAGAACATATTCTATACCTTCTGGAAACCAGAAATTAGGAACCCATGGCTGATTTTGTTAATTACTTTTGCTGTTCTTCAAGTCTATTAGCCTTTCTTCATTAGTGCTGTATACCATATGCAGATGATTTACTATCAAAATTTCCTTTTTTGATTTGGAAAAGGAAGGGGAAAATGGGTTCATGTTTCAGAATAGAGAGGCAAAACAAAGAAGAGGAATTGTGGTTGAAGAATGGAGGCATGTTATTAGAAAAGCTCATTGCCTCATGTAATGGTAAATGTAATCATATTCGAATGTATTCCTCTGAGGAGCTGAGGAAAGCAACCAATGATTACAATGATGGACAAGAAATCTCGAGGTATGTTCATTTTGTGTTATACAAAGGTTTTCTTCATGACCGCGAAATTTCTGTCAAACGGTATAAAAGCTCTCACAGTCATAGTCTGGAAACTGCTATGACAGATATTGTAATTAGCTCACAGATGAGTATTCATAAGAATGTTTTGAAACTCATTGGGTGCTGCTTAGAGACCCAAAGTCCAATCCTTGTTTATGAATTTGGTGGTGAACAGAATCTTAAGAATTACATGTCTGATATTGGAAAGGGGCAAGCTGAGCCATTAACATGGAAGTCTAGGAAAAAGATTGCAATTGATATTGCTAATGCAGTTGCATATCTTCATACTGCTTTGCCTAGACCTGTTATTCATCGAGGTCTTTCGCTTGTGTCAATGGTAATAGATAAAAATTATGTTGCCAAGCTTGCTGATTTCTCACTTTCTGTAACCATTCCTGAGGGGAAATCCCATGTAGTAGAAGACTGTATCACAGGAATAACTGAGTATATGGCACCTGAAGTTTTGAAATTTAAAATAAATGAAAAGGCTGATCTTTACAGTTTTGGCATAGTCTTACTTGAGCTGGTGACTAGAAGAAAGTCTGATCAATTGGAAGAAGCCACTTTGCAAGAGTTTGTCTGGGATCATGTCGAGAACAATAGGATAACTGAAATAGTTGATCAAAATGTTTCAAATGAAGAAATCAATCATGAGGAATTGGCAAGTTTCATAAAGATTGCCCTTCATTGCACTCAAGAAAATCCTGAGGATCGACCAACTATAACTGATGTGGCAAAACAGCTGAGGCAACTTGAGCTTTGAAATGATTGATCATTCGCGTAGTAGCTGCAGTCATGCTGGAGGTATGGCATCAATGAAAAAGGCAAATGCAATTGCTCAAAAAGAATGGCTCAGATCACTTCAAAAGAACTGAAATCACAATAGAGGAAGAAACTCCAAAGAAGCTGCTTTGCTGTGTGAGATTGAATTTTACAGTCATACCATTACTTTAACCATTTACAATTATATATATCTCTCTCTATGTAAGCATATGTTGCTGCTGTTAGATAATTGTACTCTATTTCACTCGGTATATAATGAAACTTTAGTTTTGGAATAAGTCCTTTTCCAGAACTCATATATAATCACTGTATTGGATGTTTAGTACTCTGTTAACATATAAAATCATCGATGAGGTTCAGGCTAACCTTGTTGTTCTAGTTCTTATCTCTGGATTTAAATGTTTCAGACTCTTGTCATGCCCTTCAGTGTTTACTTTCAACTCTCAGGTCTCAACATTTCCTAGTTGAATTTTCTGAATTCAAATTCCTTATAGTAGTTATTTTTCCTTTATCACTAGCTAATACAACATTCTTCTTACTTGTATGTAAGTTCTGTACTTTCTGTTGACAGGCAAGATGAGTACCGGTTCAAAAGTGCAGAAGGGAGTCAAAGATGACACATATTTCATTCAAAATGGGGCCATGTTAATGGAGGAGCTTATTGCCTTCTGTAATGGCAAATCTAATCCTATTCGTCATTTCTCTGAGAAGCAGCTTAAGATGGCAACCAATAACTATTCTGAGAGCCTATGCTTTCTGCACAGTCATTCCAACTTCAAACCCATATCTGATTTCTCTGCGAAAGTGCTCACCATGTTAGATTTAGAAGAAAACTCTGGTGAACAAAAATGGGATGATGGTTATTACAAATTATATAAAGGCTATTTGGAGGACCGTCCAATTTCTGTGAAGAAGTACCATAACTTGGGAGGATTGATGCTAAAGAGGCGTGCCAGTACTGATAATGGTATCGTGACTTTGATGTTCAAAGATATTGCCATTGGATCGCAAATGAGCTCACACAAGAATGTTTTAAAGCTTTTGGGGTGCTGCTTAGAGACCAAAGATCCAATTCTGGTATATGAATTTGTTGGCACAAGAATTCTGTCTAGTTGCCTCTTTGATCCTAATGGAGCACATTATCAACCACTACCATGGAAATGCAGGTTGAAAATTGCAATGGAGTTGGCTAATGCAATTGCATACCTCCACACTGCATTTTCTAAACCTGTTTTCCATGGAGATATTCACTCTTCAAATATCTTATTAGATCAAGACAACGCTCCCAAATTGATTGATTTTGCACTATCGAAAACAGTTCGTGAAGATCAATTAGAAGCAGAAAATCTTGGACCTAAAATCCTTTTAACGTTGGAGTTGTCAAGGTTTGGTAACCTTCTGCTACAACTTTTAAGTGGAAAGAAACACTTATCCATTGTAGGGGATACTCTTCTGCAACTTTCTGAACTCAACACCATGGTTGATCCTAAACTAGTTGAAGAGGGAATTGAGCAGCAGCAGTTGTTAGGCTTTGCAAGACTTGCCTGCAGATGCTTACTCAGTATAGCAGATGAAGGCCTAACAATGATTGAGGTGGGAAGAGAACTCAGGAGAATCTCCTTTGGGCCAGATTAAGAGAATTTTTTTCATCCAACTGCCAGAAATCCATCCTAAGATTCAATATATAATCCACACACAACCAATACTGATCAGCTGCCAATGAAGAACTGAAGAGAAATGCTCCTGCCAAAAAGTACCAGAAGGGCAAAACAGCTGAGGCAACTTGACAAAGCTATTAAATGATTGATCATTGGCCTATTAGCTGCAGTCATGCTGGAAATATGGTACCAAAGAAAGGCAATTGCAATCGCTCAAAAAGAATGGCTCAGATTGCTCCAAAGAACTGTAAATCGCAGAGGAAGAAAGCTTTAAAGAAGCTGCTTTGCTGTGTAAGATTGAATTCTACAGACACATACTTCAGCCATTACAATTAAATCTTTCTTTCTCTATTTAAGCATATTTTGCTGCTGTTAGATAACTTTACTCTACATCACTCATTATAAATGAAATTGAAACTATGTTTTGAAATAAGGCCTTTTTCCAGAACTCATGTTTATAATCACTGTATTGGATGTCTAGTACTCTGTTAACATATAAAATCATCGATGAATTCCAGCCTAGCCTTCTTGTTGTAGTTTTTATCTCTGGATATAAATGTTTCAGACTCTCTTATCGTGCGCTTTTTAATCTCATTGTCAACTCTCATTGCAGTAATGTTAATCATCATTTGTCTAGTAAATGTGAAGAAAAGTAATATGAAAACAAAAAAACATCTGCAAAAATGGACATATCGATACTCAATATCTCTATAACATCTCCATACTAATTAAGAAATTGAGATTATTATGTATGTAGCGATTGATTGGGAAATCTCTTAACTACAAAGCTCTATTAAGGACTTTGTTTAGCTTGCTAAGACTTGAAGGCGTTCTTTAATTTGTAAATTGAAGAAAAAGAAAGAAGGAAGAAACAGAAATGTTTACTCATAATTTATCAGATTCATGAAGTCAGACTCAGACAATTATTGAAGAGAAAAGTCAGAGAAGCTGCCTTTTCTTGCACGGTTTGGGAGTATTCTTTCAACAAGTGGGAATTTCGCTATGTTTGACTTTAAGCACTTTTATTCTATCGTTGTATTCCTTTCTCCAATTTCCGGCCATTTCCAGAAACTCCATGCCCAAGTCACTTGAGATTTTCCATCAGTTGAAGATTTGCAGGTACCTTCTCTATTCTCCATTAAATTATAATTTTCAGTATATTTGCAAGTTATTTCAGTTTTGTTCTGTTTAGTAGCTGAAAAATATAGAAATCATTGTTGGATTCTCTGTAGAATATATTCTATACTTTCTGGGAACCATAAATTAAGAACCCATTGCTGAAATTGAACATTTTAGTTGACTTGCAAAACCAATGCTGAAATTCTGGATTTCAATAATTAGTAGTAAGTTTAACTTTTTTTTTTCTTGTTGGTTTGGGAAGAAAGGGGAAATGGGTTTATGTTTCAATATAAAGAGGCAAAACAAAGAAGAGGGACTATGGCTGAAGAATGGAAGCATGTTACTAGAAAAGCTTATTACCTCATGTAATGGTAAATGCAATCCTATTCGAATGTATTCCTCTGAGGATCTGAAAAAAGCAACCAATAATTACAATGTTGGACAAGAAATCTCAAGGTATGTTCATTTTGTGTTATACAAAGGTTGTCTTAACGACCAAGAAATTTCTGTCAAAAAATATGAAAGCTCTCACAGTCACAGTCTTCAAACTGCCATGACAGATATTGTAATAAGCTCACAAATGAGTGTTCATAAAAATGTTTTGAAACTCATTGGGTGTTGCTTAGAAACCCAAACTCCAATTCTTGTTTATGAATTTGGTGGTGAAAAAAATCTTAAGAATTACATGTCAGATATTGGAAAGGGACAGGCTGAGCCATTAACATGGGAATCAAGGAAAAAGATTGCAATTGATATTGCAAATGCAGTTGCTTATCTCCATACTGCTTTGCCTAGACCTGTAATTCATCGAGGTCTTTCACTTGTTTCAATGGTGATAGATACAAATTCTGTTGTTGCTAAGCTTGCTGATTTCTCACTTTCTGTAACAATTCCAGAGGGAAAATCCCATGTAGAAGTTGATAAAATCACAGGCATAACTGGGTATATGGCGCCTGAGATTTTTGAACATAGATTCAATGAAAAGGCTGATGTTTACAGTTTTGGTATACTTTTACTTGAGCTTGTGACTGGAAGAAAGTCTGATCCATTGGAGTTAAGTGTGGAGGAAGCAACTTTGAAAGAATTTGTGTGGGATCATGTTGAGAACAATGGGTTAATTGAAATAGTTGATAAAATTGTTTCAAATGAAGGAATCAATCATGAGGAATTGACAAGTTTTATAAAGATTGCTCTTCATTGCACTCAAGAAAATCCTGAGGAACGCCCCATGATTACTGATGTTGCCAAACAGCTGAGGCAACTTGACAATGCTTCGAAATGATTCATCAATTAGACTCTTGTCTTTTTTTTTTTTTTTTGATCAATTAGACTCTTGTCATTTCCTTATTATTAGTCTTGTTTTAATCTCATTGTTGACTCTTAACTTTCAGTTCTCACCATTTTTTACTTGAATTTGCTAAATTCAGATCCCTTTAAGTAGTTATATTTTTCTGTTAAATTTCCTACTTTAGAGAAATTGTTTGGGCCAAATCATATAGTAAAAGATTTTTTTCATCCAACGGCCAGAAACCCATCTCAAGATTCAAGAAAGAAAACTGGCTCCTTTATCCTATTAAACCAGTAGTTTTCTTAAAATTAAAATAACCTCCAAAACTATGGTACAAGGGTTTCTACCCATTTTCCAGTAGTTAATTTCATCAAGCTATCAAGCTTTCAATAGCTTGATGAAATTGACTACTGGAAAATGGTCTTGGAGCAGAGATAACTTATTCTAAACTTTTTTCAACCAATCAACATTTTTTATATATGCATAAAATGTGAATCTAATTACTCATATATATTTATCTTGGAAGGCAAGTAACATCTATCTATAATTTTAAAAGGATTGTTGGGTTCTTCAAGATATGTGCAAGCAAGGGATACTCTGTTTGCCTTAATATGGTTTGACCATCTTTTGAAGAACACTTCAGAAGAAGAAATTTATGCAAGTTGAGTAAGTGTGTTTAGTTCCTCTTATATTGACATTTTCCTAACTACCGATAATAATCAATGGACTGTTAAGTATAGTGTTCCAAAATATCAACATTCTCTGGTATATATCTTAAGAAATGAACCTCTTCTGCACTACCACCAAAATATGACAAACAAAAAATTTTGACAAAGCGATACAACATTATCCGAAGAAATATGTAGGGTGGGAAAACAAAGTTCCTAACAAGGGGAAAAAAGGTAAATCATAATTTAAATGAACCTCTTCTGCACTACCACCAAAATATGACAAACAAAAAATTTTGACAAAGCGATACAACATTATCCGAAGAAATATGTAGGGTGGGAAAACAAAGTTCCTAACAAGGGGAAAAAAGGTAAATCATAATTTAAATGGTTTAAACTTGTAAAAAATGAACAAATTTGTCCTTAAACTTTTAAAATTGTCAATTGCACACTTGAACTTGTAAAAAATAACAATTAGTCATTTTTGGATGAAAATTGGTATAAACTTCGTTAAATTTAATCCAATTATTAACGGAATCATATGTCCTTCCAAATAAGACTAATTTATCCCTTTTAACAAGCTCTAGTGTACCTGCACCCGAGTTGTTAGCTCAACTGGTGAGTGCACCATGTCTGGACCATGAGGTCCTGAGTTCAAGTCTCACGGAATGTGAGTTTAGTTGATTTATTTGTTTGTTTATTTGCTAGTTTGTTAAGTAGGTTATTCAAGGTAATTTCTTAGTCTGGGTTGGATTCTCATCATTTAGATATTGGGCATATGGAGATTTATTTGTAACACTCAACAAGTTCTAGTTTACCAATTGTTTCTTTCTGTCTTTTTGCAATTGAGAAATTGATTAAAGGGTTTTTTTAAAATTTTTATTTACGGAATATAATAAGATTTATAATCCAACCAAAAGATTTGCAAGTTGCTTTTAATGAATCACAAGCTAAGAACCATCAACATAGGCCATAAAACAATAGGCCATCGGTATAAAAGATCCAAAAACCCAATTGGTACCAAAGTAAAATCATACCAACTTAAATAAATTCAAAGAGTAGGCCTATGATATTTTTTCCTCTCTTCTTCTTCTTCTTCTTTCTTTTTTTTTTTTTTTTTTTTTTTGCAACTTAGGCATTTTTCCATTCAAATCAAGGCTATATATAATAATAAAAAAAAATATTAGGGTCCATATATATATAGTTATATACTATATATATACTATAACAAGCAGCTTGTAATATCTGAAACTCTTGAGAAGATAATAAACCATGTTTAACATATCAGAAGATAATAAAGGGTAATAGAGGGGGGGAAATGAAAGTGTTAAAATTTAAAGACTGATCATTAGATATATGTTGTGTTTTAACAGAAAGATTAAGGAAAATCTAAGAACAATATGAAGAAGGAAGATAAGGAAATTAGCTTAAGAGAGTTCAAGTAAAAAGAACAATAAAAAACAAGCTAAAAATTACATCAAAGGAAATCCGGAAAATGGAAGAGAAAAGAGCAGAGACTTCACACACTATCTCTATGCTCTGCTTATTGCATTGATATATTCATGATATTAAAATAAGCAAAGATGGGTGTCAAGCATGCACAACCTCAATACATTCAAGACTGCAAAAGTCGGGTTGGGTGGCATGCCATTTTCAAGGGAATAGGTGGATCTGAGAAAGCCCCAGTGGCAATCCGATCGAAAATAAACTTATTAGCTGCCTCAGTCAAGTGAATTCCATCCCAACTTACTCGAACTGACGGGTCTTTGCATGATCCCACCGTAATGCTTGTGCCATTAACGTTGATTGTTTCTCCACACAAAGCAGATGCGTTATAGTTGTACTTACCTCCATACCCACAACAAGTTACCAATGGTTGTTCAAATCCTGGAACCAAGTTATAATTTCATTTCATATGATCAATTTTTGCTGTATGATATGAATATGATCATCATTTTAAACAACTACTAATTTTGGCTTACCATATTTGGCTGGGTTAGCATATAAGGGATACATAGCAGAGTAGAGGTCCACATAAACAAATGTTGCCAAGGGAAATTGATTCCTTAGATAGGCTAATCCCTTTTTCAACTCAGCATTAAAGCTCTCAACAAATTCATTGTACAGCTTTACACACCCGGAAGAGTCCTTTCGGCCCTCTGGAAAACCGGTCAGAACGAATGGAAAGCACCCAAATGGCCTCGTGCCGTAAACCCAAAACGACCTACCTCCCAAACTATATATATTCTGCATATATATATATATAATCAAACATGTTATAATAATGGATGGAAATCACCTCCCCCCATCTTTGTACCCCATTCCGTGCCCCATTCACCAAATCATACCACGTGTTCCCGGTATTATACTTTGTTTGTTTTCAAGCTTTTAGCAAATAATAAAAATACCAATTGAACATCAGGTTTAGCCCCAAATTAACAACAGATAATTATATATAAGGGTTAGTTCTAAATTTTAATACATTCCCCATAGGGTTTTTTTTAGAATGAAAATACCCTTACACTATATATGAAGCAAAAGCGACTCATGATTTAGTTGTGAATCTTAGAATTACCTTGATATGGTATATGAACTGATAGACCATGTCACTGACTTCCTCCTGAGTCTTATTAAAAAACAGAGCGGTGGATAAAGCTAAATCATTCTGGCCAGTGTCAAAAGTGTATAAAGCCTTCCTGAAATGTTCCTTTCTTGGCATTAAACTTGCATACACTCCTCCTACCAACATATATATATATATATATATATCAATTAATGGCCTATAAATAAATGTATTAATTTAAACCACGTCTAAAATTGCAGCCAATATTTTAATTCCCTTCTCCTAATCTATAATAATAATCAGAGAGAGACTTGGGAGACTTACCTTGTCTTCTAATAATTTGTGATCTAGCTTTGAATTGAGCAAATTGTGAATATTGTAAGGACAAGAAGAAGGGACTGGATAGACCATTGGGGATAATGGTTTTGGGTAATCTTATGGTAGATGCCGAACTTGCGAAATTTGCACCATGTGAGAAATTGCTTGCTAGTGAATTAAGGTATGCGCTTAGATATGGAAGACCTAAACTCTCAGCTGCATGCACCATAAATAAAACATTGTATTGTATGAAGCAACTTTAAGAATAATTAAGTAAATTATTTACAAAACTGATCATCATGAAAGTTGAGGCCATTGAAGATACCGGTAAAATCTATGATGAGCCGTCCGTCACAATACCTTCCCGCCGGCATGCCAAAAAAGGTGTTGCCATTAGGCGACTTGCGTGGGTAGAAGGCAGCAGAATATCCACCGGTATCCGAATTAGATGCACCGAAGTTGAAGATTGCTGGAAAATGACAAGGTTTCAAAGAAAAAGCATGATTGACTAAAAGGGATATTAATGCACAAAGAGTGAAGAGAGTCCTAGCTTTCTCCATTGCAATATTTGGGTGCAAGAAACTAGAAACAGATAAGCCAAGCATATATAGATAAGGCTCTTTATCAAGAAGCTGGGATTTGCTTCCCTCTAATGGTGACAATGGGTGCAACAAACTAGAAACGGATACGAACTTGAGCTTGATGGAGACTTATGAGATCAGGATCAGTTGGTTTTATATGTAATCTAACCTATTTGGCCTTTGTTTTTTTCTTTTTCGACCGAAGAAATAGACTAAGCAATGAATGTAGTTTTTGTCTATTTTAAAATGGTGGTCCTTCCTACGTAAGTGATTGCAGCTATAATATTGGAAGGCTGTAAATATTCCTCAGTTGAATAATTGCAGTAATGTTAATCATTAATCATCAATTGTCTAGTAAATATGTGAAGAAAAGTAATATGAAAACAAAAACATCTGCAAATTTGGACATGTCGATACTCGATATCTCTATATATAGCATCTCCATATACTAATTAAGATATCAACAAGACTGATCCAATTATTTAGAGAATGATAAATTAAATGGTATAATAGTAAACAATGTTTAGGGTCTAAAAGTTTTGACTGATTATCACCTTGTGGAGGGGGCGAAAGACAAGTTAATTTTGAAACTTTGTGCAAGAGGGGATTATACGGCAAATGCATTTTGTAAGTCTCTCTTATAGTCGATGCTCTGTTGATGAAATGTGGAAGCTTGTGTGGATTGGTTTACGCCGCCCAAAGTGGAGTTCCTAACTTGGCAAGTGCTGAAGAAGCGTGTGGCTGTTAAGCATGAACTTTTCAAGAGAGGTTTGATCTCTCGTGACTTGTTCACTTGCCCTTGTTCTTGGATTGTGTGGCTTGTTGGAGAATGTGGGATGTTAGTTGGGTTGCTCCAATGGATCCTTCTATGTTCTTTTTATCTTGGAATTCTGTTATTGGTGATATGAACAAGGCAAAGATTTGGAGGATGGCTTTTTTTGCCATTATTTGGTCAATTTGGTTACATAGAAATGATGTTATCTTCAACCAAAAACACTTTGATGCTCTGCAATTATTTGATATTATTAAGATTAGATTGTCGTGGTGGGTGAAAGCGGCTTGGCCAAATTCAAAAATTGCTTTTCAGGACCTGTTTCATTTTCCAAATGATGCTTCTGTTTTACAAGCCAGGATTAAGGTACCTAGATGTGTTTCTTGGGAGAAACCAGAAGTAGGTTGCTTGAAATTTAATGTTGACGGGGCAGCGAGAGGGAAGCCTGGTCCAGCAGGCATTGGTGGTGTTTTGCGAGATGAATATGGAAAAATTTGTATGGAATTTTCGAAGGCTACCGGTATAATGGAGTCTAATGAGGCTGAGATTTGTGCCATTAGAGAAGCGTTGTTGGTTTTTTGCGCCTCGGGATGGGTTGATACGCATGGGTTAATTGTAGAAAGTGATTCCTCGAATGTTGTCCTTTGGGTTCAAGAGCCGACTGCAGTTCCTTGGAGGCTTCGAAAGTGGATAGCTCATATCAGCTTGCTCAAGAGGAATTGCTCCTCTTTTAGAATCTGTCATACCTTCAGAGAAGCCAACCAAGAAGCTGATAGTTTAGCTAGGGAAGGTGTCGATCGCAATGCCCCTATGATCAGATCTTTTGCTTAATGGTGTGAGGGATTTCAGGTTGATACGGCTTGGTTTATGTTGTTGTTGTTTCTAATTGGTTTGCTGCTGTTATGGTTCTTTTTCTGCTATATTTTGTGCTGATATGGAACTGTCTCAATATGGTTCCATTTCCTTTCCCCCTTTTTCCTTATTAATAAATTATCCTAATTTACCTTTCAAAAAAAAATAGTAAACAATGTAACTTTTCTTTGCATCCAAAAATATTTCTGAACAAAGAGCATGCCATTACTGCAAAAACAAGGAATTTCAAACTAGTTAAATGCTTCACTTCCATCTCTCTTTGCTCTTTTGGCCTTCTTGGAATGACAAAAATGGTTTCAATTAATGCTTGTGACCTTTATATGGATCCTGGTGGTGGCCAAATGATCTGAATGCAACATTTACAAATCAATATTACTAGGAAAAACTTGCCTTTGCTAGCCATAATTAGCCAAATTTGGCCATTGGCATTTAGAAAAAAGAAAAAAAAAATTGATTTCTACCAATCTTGGCGAACTTGGGAAACAAGTAATGCAAGCTTTGAAGGAAAATATGACTGATTTGCTCTTGTTTAGATGCATGCATTTTATACAAGGCATACCTATGAATCTGGTAAGAAACTGTATGGAAATCTTTTCCTCCAAACCAACCGCTCTGCTTCAGTATTCAATATGATTTGAATCCTTTAAGTAGTAGTATATAGTAATTATTATTGTGGCAACTTGAAAGAATTTGTGTGGGATCATGTTGAGAACAATGGGTTAAATTGTCCCAAGGGGACACTCTAATGGTTAAGAGTTTGGGATTTCTTGTGGGAGTCTCGAGTTCGAAACCTGGAATGGACGGGCTGAGATTATAGGAAAGGAGAGGACTACCTCCTATTGTGTAATCCATTTCAATATCATATTCATGAGTAGCAAAAAAAAACCAATGAGTTAAATTAAATAGTTGATAAAATTGTTTCAACTGAAAGAATCAGTCATGAGGAATTGACAAGTTTTATCAATCAGACTATTGTTTTGCCCATTTTAGTCTTGTTTTAAAGTAGTTACTTTTCTGTTAAATTTGCAGTAATGTTAATCATCATTGGTCTAGAAAAATCGTTTGGGTTGGGCCAAATCATAGTAAATTTTTTTTTTTCATCCAACGGCCAGAAACCCATCTCAAGATTCAATAAAGAAAACTGGCTCCTCTATATAAACCGCACTCAACCAATACCCTAACTTCCACGATGAATAACTGAAGCGAAATGCTCCCGCCAAAAGTAACAGAATGACAACTACCCAAATGGAAATCGTTTCCTCCAAACCGAAGGCTCTGCTTCTCTTCTTCTTCCTCCTCCTGGCCACCGCCACAGTCACCACCGCCGACGTAACCACCCAAGAACTCGATGCGGCCTTCTTTGCCCTCTATTCACATGGCTACACTCTCTTCCCCAACGCCATCACCACCTCTGATCTCCACCACCTCCTCCTCTCCTCCCCAAACACTTCCTTCACTCTGTTTGCGCCGCCGGATTCCCTTCTCTTCTCTCTCGACCTCCTCTCCTCCGCCCGCCTCTACACCACCTCCCTCCTGCTCCACGTCTCGCCGCGTTTCCTCTCCACGTCGGACCTCTTCGCCCTCCCTCGTCCCCGCCTCCAAACCCTCCTCCCTAACCACCAACTCTTGGTGGAACAAACTGTCGTAGCTCACGACGGAAACGTATTTCCGTTAGTTACCGTCGACGGCGTCCGCGTTTCCGTCCCGGACCTGTTCATCGGGTCAAACATTGCTGTCCATGGGCTTAACGGGATTCTTGTTGCAAGATACAGGGATGTGGTTAATGATCACGGTGGTTCTTCTGCCGGTGGTTCTTCTGACGTTGGTTCTTCTTCCGGTGGTTCTTCTGCTGAGCTAGCCCCTGCTATGGCGCCTGGGCCGAGTTGGTGTAAATCTTGCGTTTCACCGGCTAATCCACCTGCGATTTGGTCACCAATGGCTAATCCCTCGGCGATTTGGTCACCAATGGCTAATCCCTCGGCGATTTGGTCACCAATGTCTAATCCATCGGCGATTTGGTCAGCAATCGCTAATCCACCGGAGATTTGCGTTTCCCCGGAGATGGTGAATGCCCATTCAGGAATCAAGAAAGATGGAGGGTCTAATCATGATGATCATCGCGGCGCTACTAACAAGAGAGCCAGAAGTGGTAGATTTTTCCGGCTTAAACACCTTTTCAATCTGTGAATTTGCTTCTTCTTTCCTTTTTCTTTTTCTGCTTGGATACCAGGAAATACTTTCTTTCATTTCTGAAGGGGGTGAAGAATAGTTTTTTTTTACTTCTGTTGGGTTGAATTCTTCAAGATGGTCCATATCAATGTAATCTTGGAAAATTCCTTTTAGGTTGTAATGTTGAATTTGATCATAGTTTTGTAATTCATTCTTATGAGTTTTCTTCCTCAATATTCATGTAAGCAAAACTTTAACTGATAATGCAGTTTCATTTCTCCAAGTTACAAGCATCAAGATAAGATCTTTATGTTAAGGAAAATATAATTCAGAAGTAGTGAAAATGAAGACTCTGTTTTACAGGGAGGAACTTGGTCAGATTAGTTGTTTTTAGTGCTTAATTATGAATCTTTTTCCAGAAAATGGGGTTTCTGATCCCTCATTCTTGAAGAACAGTTTTGCCTACTATAATAATCATTGAATTAACAGAGAAAAGCATGTTATTAAGCAAACATAAACATTTTATTATTAATCCAAGTGGCAAATGCCCATATGTCTCTGTCTTTAAACACTAACTGGAGGGCTAGCATAAGGAGCAGCAGTGGAACCAGGAGCAGGACCACCGGAAGAAGCATCGCAGTAGCCTCTAAGGATGTTGCCTTCTTCAGGAGTGAAACCAAGGGAAGTAAGCATGGCAGGCCAGCAATTACGAGTTATAATCTCAATGGCACGGCAACAATCAGGGCCAATATCAGTTTGGCCATTGATAAAGAACAGAACAATCTCATTTGTGCATGATTTCAGCTCATTCAGTGCATTCCAGCACTCAATAAGGCCACCACCAGCCTCATCGAGTCTTGCTGCTAGGTTATGGCCGGCAGCGGCGGCGACGGCGGCTTTGCTGTTGCTGGATAGCTCCCTTGCTGCTGTTGCAACATGACTAGCCAAGACACAGGCAAGGACCAAAGCAATAAACACATTTTTGAGAGCCATGATGCTTTTTTTTTTTTCTTTTGGGATGCAAATATGGTTGGCAGGGGAAGAAAATTAACCAAGCGTTTGATGAGGAGAAAGGTGAGGGTTTTGGAGGTTTTTATAGGAGAAGTAGAGGGAAATTGAGAGGGCTGAAGTTTGTATAGTTACACATGGAAAAGTAAATGCCATGATTATGAGTTCTAATTATCTTAACCAAATGGATCAATTAAGAGAAGATGATGGGTTTCTGTAACTGAGTAACTGCAATTAGCCAAGTAATTACTTGTATGATGAAGACCAAGTGACAGCCAAATGGAAATTTAGAGACAAAAACCTTTTGGATTTCGTAGACTTCAGTTCAAAATCTCAAGTAGTTTCAACTTTCAACTTTGAAGTGCGCACATATTGGGCTCATCCAAAATACTGTATAGTATATTTATAAGGCATTTCACTACAAAATGTCAAAATCCTAAAATTGGGCTCAATTTCAGGAAGCCCAAATTTTAAAAATGTTTGGGCTGTTCATAGCCCAATTGAATAAAATAAATAAAACTAAAAAGCTCGATCGTCAAGTGTCTCGCAAGCGCTGCCGGAGAAACTGAGAGGGAAGCGAAATATGACCGTGTCTGAGCTGCCGAGGAAAGAAGCCAACGTGCTGAAAGGCCATGAAGGCGCAGTATTAGCGGCGAGATTCAATAGCGACGGAAATTATTGCCTGAGCTGCGGCAAAGACCGCACCATCCGTCTTTGGAACCCACACCGTGGCATCCATATTAAAACTTACAAATCTCATGGCCGTGAAGTCCGTGACGTCCATGTTACCCCGTACTTGTCATCTCTTTCTTCAGTTCTTTTTCCCCCCAAAAGTTTCTTCGAATTTTTAAGAATTATATACTAATTATTATGTGATTGTTTTGCTCTTTTTTCTATGTAGAGATAACTCAAAGTTGTGTTCTTGCGGCGGAGACAGACAAATTTTCTATTGGGATGTCTCAACTGGTCGTGTTATTCGCAAGTTTCGTGGCCATGATGGCGAGGTTGTTGCTTTTTACTACTTGGGTCTTTTGTTTTTTGTTTAAATCTTCAGGAATTTTATGATTACTACTTGGCAATAACTAAACAAGCCTGAATTTTGAAGTGGTAAATCAATGTATATATCAGTTCTTTACTGAAATTTACTTTTTTCATGAATATTTGTATAGGTGAATGCAGTAAAGTTTAATGAGTATGCATCAGTGGTAGTATCTGCTGGCTATGATCGATCCTTGCGTGCTTGGGACTGCAGGTCTCATAGCACTGAGCCTATACAGGTTGAAATTTTTAGCTCTGGAAAGAAAATGCTAAAAGCAATTGTATTCTGAATTCATTTTAATGTATATATTAAGTAGCTGATTCAAACTAATATGCAGATAATTGATTCATTTATGGACACTGTCATGTCTGTACGTTTAACTAAGACTGAAATTATTGGTGGGAGTGTTGATGGAACTGTTCGAACTTTTGATATTCGTATTGGTAGGTATGGACCAGTAGCATGTCATTCTATAGTTCTTTTCCGTTTCATTCTATTTGGACCAGATTTGGACCGGCATGTCATTATATAGTATTTTCTGTTTCGTTCTATTGCTAGCTATGTTAGTAATTACCCTATATACTAACCTTAAGATGTTTTCCATGCTCTATTCTGTAGAGAAATATCAGATGACTTGGGGCAACCTGTCAACTGTATCTCAATGTCAAATGACAGTAACTGCATATTAGCCAGTTGCTTGGATTCTACTTTACGCCTTTTGGACCGGTAAAAATTTAATCTTAATTGGACTCTTTCCGATAAGTTCCCCTACTTTTGTATGCCTCTAAATCCAGTTTTCTGTGGTGGCAGGTCCACAGGTGAACTATTGCAAGAATATAAAGGACACACTTGCAAGGTTAGAATGCAGATGCTATATTCTTGCTCTCTCAAAATTTTCATCAGGACTGTAATAAGTTTTATGTAGTCTGTTTTTGTTTCTTTAAATGTTGATTGTCAATTCAAAAGCATTTTGAATATTTGCAATCCTGTGTCACACCCATGTTTTTCCTATTCTAAATATGTCCACTAATGTAATGTCTTTAGTCAGTAGTCACTCCAATCTAAAGTTCCAAGCTTTTTTTTACCCACTCTTTTTCAGTTTTGTGTTGCTATAATTCCATACTTTTTTTTTTCTGCAATAGTCCTTCAAAATGGATTGCTGCCTAACCAACGATGATGCGTACGTAACTGGTGGGTCTGAGGATGGCTCAATTTTCTTCTGGGATCTGGTAGATGCATCTGTGGTTTCAAAGTTCCGAGCTCATTCATCAGTGGTACTACTTTTTTGTTAGAAATTCTAATACTGGTTCTTTTAAATGCAGCTGAATTTTCAGGATAAATCTTTCACTTTTATATTTTACAACATATGGCTTTTACAGTTCCTTTTTCCCTCGATTTTCATCCTTCCTTAACTTGTATCTTGGAATGTATTGCATATGCTTTGTTAATGCTATGTGATTGAATCATAACATCAAAGTGTTGATGCTTGTTTTTGTTATGTACAGTAATATCATAAAATTCAAAGATTGTATAACTAGATGTTTGAATTGCATCATGTAGTTTCCATGCCAATGCTTTCTAAGGTTGAAATATTATGCCTAGTCTTCAATTATGAATTTCTGATGCTTTCTAAGATGAATAAAGGATGATTGTTCTTCACAGCATAAAGCCAATGTCAGTCTTTACATTTCAATCCTTTTCAACAAGAGCATTCAAATTTCTTTCTATCTATTTTAACTTTGTTTTGCTCGTGTTTCATATTCTGACTGTTTATCTTGGACATTACCTGACCTTGTTGAGCCTCTACTAATCCATATATCATCCAAGTTTGGAAGGACCTAAGAATTGGCTTTCATAAATTCCCCTTTTCTCTATCAATGTTGGAATTTAGTATTGTTGATTGTGCTTGATTAATGATAGTGGCATTGACTGGGAAAAGGACATTTTTGTAATAGTCCTTTTTTTTTCTTTGCCATGCTTGAAGATATATACAATAGCTTCTATGTGGTGAAGCTTTAATGAAACATGGCAGGAAGTATAATGCTTTAACTTATTAGGGCTTTTATAGTTTGGCTTATTCTTTTGCAATATGCTAGTCTTGCATTGTTATATGGTTTATCATTTCTGCCAGAGAAAAAGACAGAAATTAAATACCTTTGATTTTTTTTTTTTTTTGGCAGGTAACAAGTGTGAGTTACCATCCAAAAGACAACTGTATGATAACATCTTCTGTGGATGGCACCGTTCGAGTTTGGAAAACATGAGATTTATCGAACCCCTAAGTTTGGTCACTTATACCGAATTTTGTAGGTCAAGTACCTGATATGTAGTTTGCTTTTGTAAATTGATGTTTAATGATGAAACCAGATATTGCTTCTCTGAACTTTATATGTAAACTGATTTCTTTGGTTCATGAATAATACAACACAATGTTTGTTTAAAGGTTAGAAATCTTCGATAACTATAGTGATTAGACATTTGAACCAGAAAAAGATTTTCTGCTTGATTATGAAATTGTTCTTGTTAGCCTACTTGCTTTTCTTGCTTCAATTAGACTATAAACCATGTGAACCTCGATTGAGCTAAAAACAAGAGCTTGGAATGTTGGCTTATTATGGCAATGTTGACCTCTGAAATTGTATTAAACAATAAAGTTGAGCTGAAATATCAACAAAGTGGCTGTAGTTTAGTGGTAAGAATTCCACGTTGTGGCCGTGGAGACCTGGGCTCGAATCCCAGCAGCCACACTTCCGACCTTAGCTCAGTTGGTAGAGCGGAGGACTGTAGTGGGTAAACCCCTTGGCTATCCTTAGGTCGCTGGTTCGAATCCGGCAGGTCGGACTTTCTTTTTACCTTTTTTTTTTTAAAGGTAGTATATGTGTAAGATCTAAGATGTATACAATCAAAATGAATTGCCGACAGTTTTGTAAGTAATACTAATATATATATTCCATCAAAAAAATAAGGTTCGCAAACATCATTTTCCACGTGATAAAAGTCAAAGATGATGTTGATATTCTTTTCTTTTTTGTATAAATAAAAATGTGGAAAAGTTTTAGAATTTAGTAATTTGTTTACATATTTTATAGTAGAAACTAGAAAGTAATGATTATGATTTCAATTTTGATTACGTACTTCTTATGTTAGCCGAAGATAATCATTGCACTGTCTTAATTTGAGATCTAACAATATTATAATGATGATGATAATAATAATCTTAACATAATAATCCCATTTACACTTTTTTCCCCTTTTCTTTTTGGAAAATCTCAATTAGACTAAAAAATAAAAATTAAACCATACATTTCCTATCATCTCTTGTATATCTTAAACTAGTTTAAAAAAGATTATTAAATATAAATTCAAGAAAATTAAAGAAAATCTTTTTTCCTATATGAATGAAAGGTATTTAGGTATAGATAAATAAATATCTTTATCTATGCATTTATATACATTTAACTTGTTATGGGAGATGTGGTGGGAGCTTGGAATATGACTTTCAAACTGATATTTGGTTTGGATTCTTAACTGGGGACAAATTCAACAATGTGCCCAAAGTTTTATTATTCCGTCGGTAGTTACCATTAATCAAAGGTTTTTTCTTATATATGGTCGCTCCTCTCACTGTTTTATTTTTTACTACTTTTAATGTGGTTTTCAAAATATATATCCATATACAAAAATATCATAAACAAGTCATCCATCGAAGAAAGAAAGTAACTATAGATATAAAAGAAAATAACATATCATATTTTCTTTTTTTACTTTTAGTTAGACACAATATAGTATATACAACTAAGTACTTTTTTTTTTTTCCAAATCGGTATTTGCTCTGACTAATCCGAATTCGATTCGTGAATCTGGGTTTGACAGTAAATCTACCAACATGGATAACTACATACGTAAAGATTCGAATTCAAAACCTGCTAAGCTGGAATAAGCCGCTACTTACCACTTATTTAACCCTGGTAACTAAGTACGATTATTAATTACTAATATTGAGGATTCAAAGCTCAAAGGAATTCTATTTTCCATTTGATTATGGGCCTTTGAGTTTGACCGGGTCCGGGCGTTGCCTTATCATTTTCCCGTTTAGAAAAGGGCCAAAACCCATGAATAATAAGAAAGTAAAAGTTTGATTTGACCCATTTACCCTTTCCAACTTTTCGTACAATTACTAAATTACAGTTCTTACTAATTACACTCTGCTATTCTATGAACTGGTGCTAGGCTGTTTCCAAACACTCAATTGTACTCGCGTCTCATCAAATCAGCATTCACCAAATCCCAGACCCCCAAAAAGGAAGAAAAAAAATCATTTAATTCCAAAAAAAAAAAAAAAGATGAGAGATTATATTCTGTGGTTTACAATTCACTTTCCATCCAAGCAATCACTATTGCCAGCTGTGTACTCTCTTTCATTAAAACTCCTCAATTTAAAAATAAAAAAATAAAAAGAACAAAACACAAAAAGGTCCCACCTCCAAAAAAACTTTTTTTATTGTTAAAATTAATTATTTTGATGGGTCCCAGGTGAATTTAGAGCAAAAAAAATTTGCTCAATTGTCTCTTCGTTGAGTCAGGGACCCCATTATCACATGCCTGACCACGTGGCGTGTTTCAACACTCTTGCCTCTTCCCACTTTGCCAGGTCTTTATAATTAACCCCCTTCCATTTTTTTTCTCTTTCTTTTTGCTCCTTTTTCCCTTTTCCATTTCTTTGGGTTTTGTTGCTTTGGGATCATTAGTTCATTAAGCAATTGGCTTAATCCTACCATTTTTTACAAATGGCATGTGATTATTGGAGAAATAACAAAAGTGTGTTGTTCTTCCTTTCAATTCACGTTGTAAAAAAGGCTGTAAATAAAAAAAAAAAAAAAAAACTTAACCAACTCTCAAAAAGGTCAAAAAAGAGCCTCTTACGAATTTCCACGTGTGTTAGTCAATCATCACAAATCCCATTGACCATAACTCCCCTTGGGGAGGATTAAAGTTTAAGCCTTAAGCCAAGCCAAAGCCAAATATTATTATCGTAGATTTCATTGGGTTTATTTGTTGGCTCATAGATTAGTGTTTCAGTAATGTGTTAATCATGTAGCGGTATACGGGTCTTCCTGTGTATTTGTAATCCCAAACCAAGAAATGTCCTAAAAAAATTATTATTGTACTAAGTAAATAAATAATTTTTTCCTGCCAAACATTCATGATGTAATCATAAAACTGATCCAAAAGACCAAACCCCATATTGAAAATGACTTGCATTAATTTATTATTACTACTACTATTCTTTAAAACTTTGATTAAATTAAGATTAGTTAAGAATTAAGATAAATTTAAATATTTTGATGTAATTAGGATAAAAAAATAAAAATGAAAAAAAGAGAAAAACAAAAGAGGAGAGGGGTTGGCTGGCTAATTGCTCCACCGACAGTCTAATAGCACATGTGGCAATGAGAGGCGGAAGTAGCTGCCAATCTAACATGAAAGTGACATGATGTGGCGCCCATTAAAAGAGACTTTCTATATCAACAAAAATTGAACAATTTTGTTTTCTTTTCTATAGATAATAATAATAATAAATAAATAAATAAAGGGAAAAAAAAACAAGGTTTTATTTTAATTTTAATTTTAATAATATTTGTTTACCCAATCCTTGACAAATGAATAATGTTAATAACGGGCCGATTTTTATTTAATTTTTTTAACAGGGTCTTTTGTCGGCTGCAGATGTCATTGTTACTATGCTTTTAGGACCAAAGATGATCTGAATAATTGAATACATGAGCTTCCACCCTTCCATTATTGTCTGATTCTGACTTGAAAATTAATTGATTTGAAGCTGAAAGATTGTTGCAATTTTAGGTGAATGCATACCTTGAAATATAGATTCACATCCCATGTTCATAATATATGAGGACTGCATATATTTTATACTCAAAACAATTGAAGTAGCGAAAGGTTTATTTGATTCAGTAAGTAGTACATGATTAACATATAATTATTAATCTTCTAGTATCTAGTAACCATATCAGGTCTGATTAATCTGAAATTGAGCCACATGACTTTCATATGGGAGAAGTTCTCTCAATACTTGATTTTGCCATTTATAAGACTCGAATATAAGATCTCGCTTAAATGTACATTGAGCTTTTACACTTGATTCAACATGTGTTGATAAAACTCTTTTAATTTAAAGATGTATCTTATGTGATTCTCAACAATCGAGGCTACAATAGCGTATTTAATTTAGTAATTAGTACATATTTGTTGAAACAATTCAAATCCATTAATCTTTTACTCAAAGTTATTTAGAGTGTTCAAGATCTATGTATGGAAAATGGATTATTGTATAGAAAATTCCATTCTTCAAAGTAATTTATCAACTAAAATGTCTAAGATGACAAAGATTCATCCATCAATATTTTTGTACCATTGTTAATTAATCTTTCTTAAGCTTTTTAAATTCTTATCTTGTTCGGGTTTGCTTGTGGCATTGTTACAAGATGACTTTTTTTCATTAAACAATGATAATGCATGAAACTAATTAATTACCCCAAAACAAGTTAAAAACTATACTTACTAATGGAAAATTTCCGCATTTTGAATACATAATTAACAGATGAGTGAAGATTTTGTCTCCCAAAACTTTACTAAACATGGCAATCTTCTTCAAGATTTCTGACCTTTTCTGATTCTCTTATTTATTTTATTTTTTTTCTTTAGTTTCCTTTCTGGCACTGGCATGGACTTTAATAAGGACAAGAGGGAGACATTTATGTTCCAAAAATGATTTAAAAGCGGTGAACTACCAAATGTGAATAATCAAAAAATGCAATAACCCTAAAATTATTTTTAATTATTGTTTGTATATTTGTATTGCTTTGTTGGGAAATTGATCGCTATTTTTTCCTCAAATCTTTCTGGTTAAAAGATTGATTGTAATTTGTGACTTGTCATATGTAAGATAAATGGTATATTTTCCTTCTTTCCTTTTTATATTACGCTATAATATAAATAAAATATAGATATAAATAATAATACACATAAATACAAAAGAAAAAATGAAAATATCCTTCCAAAAAGTGAAAAACCCCAAGAAAAAGGAAGTAAACTAAAAACCCAAACGGCAAAACCCCAGAAACAACCAGATCTGAACCCACACCCACCATTATTCCCCAAAATCCAACCTACTCAAACAGTCCAAAATGACTAATTAGTCAAAAAAAAAAAGCTCCCAAACAGGTCATAGAAATTCTGAAAATTAAATAAAATAAAACCCTTTTTTTTATAATTTAATCCACGAAATTAATAATAAATAATGTGCAAAAACTTAGTACTAAAGAATAAATATTCATTTAGTTACCAAAAAAAAAAAATGAAAAGAAGGAAAGCTAAGAAGTGGGATCTGTTCACGCGGCGTAGATCATGTCATTTATTTTTTTTACAAACTGCTGCCAGTTTTTAGTGTACGCGTTTTCTCTCTATCTTTTCTACCTTATTCTTCTCTCTTTTTTAATTTTTTTTTTTCACTTCCACAGTTTCACTTACCTAAAGAAATTGAAAAAAAAAAAAAACCCCACTGCTTTGAAGTTCTGAACTGAAAAAAGACAAGAGCAAGTTTTTAGTACACTGAATTTCTTTCTGTCATAAATTAATATTTCCCCATTTTCCCACACTTTTTATTTTCTTCTTCATAAAAATTTGATTTTTTTGCTTTAATTTTTCTTTCTCTCCCTCATGGGTTGGGGGAAATAAATATTTTTGTTTGTCCACCACCAGCTGTGGTGGGGGCACCACCCCAGCGCCACCATCCCTTTCTGGACCCCACCACCTTGCTAGCCTCCTTCTTTCTTTCTTTAAAACCAAAAAATGGGGGATTTTTTTTTCTCTTTTAGAAAGAATTTTTTTTTGTGAATTTATTTTTTATGTCTAATTTCTAATTTAATTTAAAATTTTTTGTATTTCATCTTCCTTCTCTCCCTAATTAGATGTATTCTGTCTGTCATCGCCTTCTTTGTTACGCGTCCACATTTCAACACTCTCATCACTTCTCTTTTCTCTCTCTCTAAAAACCTTCCCAATCTTTTTATCTTTTCTTTCTCTCTCATTGTGTCTCAATTTGCCATTTTAGATTGAGACCAAAACAGCCAGGTTACAGAACAGAACTTGGCTTGTTTTTCAATCCAAAAAACCCCCTCACAACACTCTTTCTCTTCTTTGCTCCCTTCCCTTTTTAGTTTTGATTTTACTTATTATATATTATATTCAATATATTCATAATATATCCCCTTCTTCAGAGGCTACTCCTTTTCCAGTCAAGCTGGGAGGTGGGTTTCGTGTAATGGGAGGTCAAGGGAGCAAAATTGGATCTTTTCAAGGAATTTATTGCTACTGAAGACTGAGTTCTTTCACCGAACGAGTGAAACCGAGTTATTCCCGAGTTGGGTTGTTCTGTTCTTGTTCTTCCTAACTTCCCATAGTTAGTTATGGACACTGGAGGTCGGCTCATTGCTGGTTCTCACAACAGGAATGAGTTTGTTTTGATAAATGCAGATGAAAATGGAAGAGTAAGATACTTGAAATCTCAAATGAAAAATGAGAAAAATTATGCTTCTCAATTTTTTTTGGATTTATTTATTAATTTCAGAAGTACCCATTTGCTTATTTTGCTGTCTTATGAAATGGGTTCTGTTTTTTCTGTGCATATTGCTAGAAAGTGTGAACAAAGTTGAGCATTTTTGTGATCTGGGTTTAACTAGAAATGTAACAATTTAGGGTTTTTCAAAGGTAGATTAGATTTACCCAATTTGGTATCTTCTTCTACTCTTTTTGAGCCATAACTTTCTAAATCTTGTGATTTAATATTTTGGGTTTTTTCTTCATAGAATTACAACTATGTAGACTTGTTAAGTGTTGCTTGGTTAATAGACATTTCCATGAAAATGGTTTATATATATGTTATTTTAGTTGAAATAGGACCTTTTTTTTCTTTGTTAGTGGTATGATTTCTGATTTCTTCAGGCCTTGCCAAGATATCTTTTCTGCATTTAAGATTTGGTGTTCCTTTTGTTTAGATTCTGTGAATTTGGCACGATTTGGAAGAAAACGTAATATTCTGATTCTGGTGTACATGTTGGTCACACCAAATTGTAGATTTTTCCAGAAACCTCCAAATCTTTTGGAAATTGACAAATGGATGTTGTTAATTTATATGAAATGCTGAGTGAGCTCTGCTTTTGTCAGAAATACTGATGTAACTCTTTAATGAAGTAGCTTATACATTTTTAATCTCTTCTTCTGGGTACTTTTTCCGATTGAGCTGATGAAGAGCATGTTGCTGAATTACTGTTCGCTCTTTCTGTTGTTTGTTTTTAATAACTCTCAAAAAGGAAATGAGGAGGGGGTTTATGAAGCTATCAGGAATGCGTAGATGAAAGAAAAGTATAACTTAGAATTGAAGAAACTAATTCCTTACTGCTGCAATTCTGTTTAGTTTGCAATATGTTGCCTTGTATCAAAATGTTGTGTCGTCAGTTGCAATGAAGATATTGGTAGTTTTGATTGACAATGGATCAAGGCTTAATTTAATTATTTTGTTAGCTTGTAAGGTTTATTTGTGGAATCCAGAAAGAATGATTCTCCTTCAGGCCTTTGCAAATAGAACTTTCATCAGTGATTTTAGTTTATGCTGGTCTTGTTGTTGTCACATTTCATGATCAGGTGCTGACGGAACTCTTTTTATGGTTGTGGTTCTTATCAGATAAGGTCTGTTAAAGAATTGAGTGGGCAAACGTGTCAGATCTGTGGGGATGAGATTGAGATTACAGTGGATGGAGAGCCCTTCGTTGCTTGCAATGAATGTGCTTTCCCTGTCTGCAGACCCTGCTATGAGTATGAGAGAAGAGAGGGAAACCAAGCTTGCCCTCAGTGCAAAACCAGATACAAGCGCATCAAAGGTGAGATTGTTACCGCAATATATATGGTCTAATTTGGCAGCTAAAAGTGACTTTTAAGTGTTTCCCTAACTAGTGAGGTAAACTGCAGGTAGTCCTAGGGTTGAAGGTGATGAAGAAGAAGATGACATAGATGATCTGGACAATGAATTCGACTATGATGCTTTGGATCCCCAACAAGTTGCTGAGGCTATGCTCACTGCACGCCTTAACACCGGTCGTGGCTCAGGAATGCCCACACACTCAGAACTAGATTCTTCTCCTCCTAGTTCCCAAATTCCTCTGTTGACCTACGGTGAGGAGGTGAGTCTCTCTTCTCTTCTCTCAGTTCAAATGTATCCATAAGTTTGTCTTTTCTAATGCACTGTATTTTTAGACTGTACAGCACAAGTGATTAGTGCAATTAATGTTTCAGGGTTCTGAGATTTCTCCTGATCACCATGCTCTCATTGTACCCCCATTCATGGGCCATGGAAATAGAGTTCATCCAATGCCTTCTGACCCATCCGTACCTTGTAAGTTATTATCCTTTTGTTTGTTACCAAATTTACTAATTCCCTCTACAGCTTCGAACCTTAAAGTTTCCATTGCTGCAGTGCAACCTAGACCAATGGTCCCTAAGAAAGACATAGCAGTATATGGTTATGGAAGTGTTGCATGGAAGGATCGAATGGAGGAGTGGAAGAAAAGGCAGAATGACAAACTACAGGTAGTTAAACATGAAGGAGGGGACGATGGTGGAAACTTTGATGGGGAGCAGCTGGATGATGCTGATTTGCCAATGTAAGTGACTGTTAAAGTATATGTGTTGGATTTGGTTGGTGTGTCTAAACATTAACTTTGTTATAGGATGTTCCGGACATTCTGCACAATGGCACCTTTTTACTTTTATCTATGTAATTGTTTCTTGTTTAAAAGTTGGCGTTTTTTTTTTCAGGATGGATGAAGGCAGGCAGCCACTTTCAAGAAAGCTACCTATTCGTTCAAGCAAGATAAATCCATACAGAATGATTATCATACTCCGTCTTGCAGTTCTTGGCCTGTTTTTTCACTATAGACTTCAGCATCCAGTTAGGGATGCTTATGGCTTATGGTTGACGTCTGTGATATGTGAAATTTGGTTTGCTGTTTCGTGGATTCTGGATCAATTCCCAAAATGGAACCCCATAGAGCGTGAAACATACCTTGATCGACTATCTCTGAGGTTTGTGTTAGTGCCCACAGCTTACCATATGATTTTACACGATTATTTGGCTTGAATTTTCCACCCCCAATGTGCCACTTTCCTTGCTAATATTACCTTTATGCACAGGTATGAGAAAGAAGGGAAACCATCAGAATTAGCTAGTGTAGATGTTTTTGTGAGTACGGTGGATCCAATGAAAGAACCTCCACTGATCACTGCAAACACTGTTCTGTCGATTCTCGCCGTTGATTATCCAGTAGATAAGGTTGCATGCTATGTTTCAGATGATGGTGCTGCCATGCTCACATTTGAAGCTCTTTCTGAGACTTCTGAATTTGCTAGGAAATGGGTTCCTTTCTGCAAAAAGTATAATATTGAGCCCCGTGCTCCAGAGTGGTATTTTTCTCAGAAAATAGATTACCTGAAAAACAAAGTCCATCCGGCTTTTGTCAGGGAAAGGCGAGCAATGAAGGTGTGTGACTGTTGTTATGCATTCTATTATATATTCTGTTTGACTAGTAGTTTTTGAGTTCTTAAAGATCATTTGTGGTTCTTAATCGCTCGGAGGTTAAATTTAGTGTATAATAATATTTTTTTCCCCTCATTATAGCATGGAATGCTTCATTTATTGGAGTATTTTATTTGATTGTGCAGAGAGACTATGAAGAATTTAAAGTTAGGATAAATGGATTGGTTGCCACTGCTCAGAAGGTTCCTGAGGATGGTTGGACAATGCAGGATGGAACTCCATGGCCTGGAAATAATGTTCGTGACCATCCTGGCATGATTCAGGTGAGATGGTGCAGATTTTCCATGCCTCATTTTTGTGAGTATATTTCAAAGTGCTTGTGGTGCAGAAGAATTGTTGGATGTACAACAAACTTTAACTGTAGGGAACACACCACCACTTTTGCATTGATGCAATGAGTTGCATCATTCTTTGTAACCTTGTCCTAACTAATTCTTTTATTCGGCGACCATGCATGTAGGATAGACTTGTAGGTTTGATGTTGCTTGGAAATGGGTTTACATATTTCTTTGTGATTCATCTTTGGTGCCTCTTATATGCATGGCTGTTTTTATATCTCATTTGTTCAGTTATGTTCTTGTACTGCGTGACTAATATATTTGTCTTCTGACAGGTTTTCCTAGGTCATAGTGGTGTTCGTGATGTGGAAGGAAATGAGTTACCACGCCTAGTTTATGTTTCTCGTGAGAAGAGGCCAGGGTTTGAACACCATAAAAAGGCTGGAGCCATGAATGCTTTGGTACGAATACAATTTCTTTGTATTTCTATTTCAGACACATTTTCAGATGGCTTCGATTCAAACTAATGAACCTTCATTTTTTTTAACTGAAGATACGAGTCTCTGCCGTCCTCTCAAATGCTCCTTATCTTCTTAACGTTGATTGTGATCACTATATTAACAACAGCAAAGCACTTAGAGAAGCAATGTGCTTCATGATGGACCCAACATCAGGAAAGAAAGTTTGTTATGTGCAGTTTCCTCAAAGATTTGATGGAATTGATAGACATGATCGATACTCAAATAGGAATGTTGTGTTCTTTGATGTAAGTATATTATATTGCTTCCAAATTTATTATCTGTTCTTTTCTTCTACTTTTCAAATTTTAATCTTGAAATTTGAAACAGATCAACATGAAAGGATTAGATGGCATACAAGGACCAATATATGTTGGAACAGGGTGTGTCTTCAGAAGGCAAGCACTTTATGGTAATGATGCACCAAAAACAAAGAAGCCTCCCGGCAAGACCTGCAATTGTTTGCCAAAATGGTGCTGTTGCTGCTGTTTTTCTAGAAAGAACAAGAAAAGCAAGCAAAAGAAGGAGAAGACAAAGAAGTCTAAGCAAAGGGAAGCTTCAAAGCAGATACATGCTCTTGAAAACATTGAAGATGGAGTTTCAGGTAAGGATTCACTTTCTAGGTGGCACTTGCCAAATCCAGTTTCTCTTGTTATGTTATCTATAATGCATTTCAATGTAACATTCTAAACAAGAATCTATATGTCACAATCAGAGCCAAACTCTCAGAAGTCACCTGAGACGTTAGAAATGAAATTGGAGAAGAAATTTGGTCAGTCTCCTGTTTTTGTGGCTTCCACTCTTCTGGAGAATGGTGGAGTTCCTCGAAATGCAAGCCCTGCATCATTACTGAGAGAAGCAATCCAAGTCATAAGTTGCGGTTATGAAGATAAAACAGAATGGGGGAAGGAAGTAAGTAAAATCTTTAAAATCAATCTGAATACTTGTTATAGGCAAGTCTGACTATACTGATATCTCATAATAATAATAAAAAATTTCAATTTTTAACCAGGTTGGTTGGATATATGGCTCTGTGACTGAGGATATCCTGACTGGATTCAAGATGCACTGTCATGGTTGGCGATCTGTGTACTGCATACCCAAACGACCTGCTTTTAAGGGTTCAGCTCCTATCAATCTCTCAGATCGTCTTAATCAAGTTCTGCGTTGGGCTCTTGGATCCGTTGAAATCTTTTTGAGCAGACATTGTCCCATTTGGTATGGATATGGGGGTGGGTTGAAGTGGTTGGAACGATTTTCCTACATAAACTCAGTCGTATATCCATGGACCTCGATTCCCCTGCTTGTTTACTGTACCCTTCCAGCTATCTGTCTCCTTACTGGGAAGTTTATTGTTCCTGAGGTAAGAACTCGCTTTGACTTGTTTTATGCTCCATAGTAACACTAAATTCTAGCTTTCGGAGAGATGAGTTTATTGTTCAGTAGTCGCATAGGTCTAGGAAATCTGAGAAAGTTGGAGATAATTTGCAAGCAACTCTCTCCAAGGATTTATCTGTTAACATATAAATTTATACTAAACAATAGTATTCTTCACTTGTTAACCTCAAAGAAGAGAAACATGGTCCTTGAGCAAGTCCCATCTATACATGGTGGATTGCTGTGTTCCCTAGGTTTACACTGTTTATTTTTTAACATCTAGTTTAGGTCATTTATCTGACATATACATATGACTCTCACTTGCAGATTAGCAACTATGCCAGTCTAGTATTCATGGCGCTCTTCATATCAATTGCTGTAACTGGTATTCTTGAGATGCAGTGGGGTGGTGTAGGAATTGATGACTGGTGGAGAAATGAGCAGTTCTGGGTGATTGGAGGTGTTTCATCACATCTTTTCGCCCTCTTCCAGGGTTTACTAAAGGTTCTGGCTGGTGTCAACACAAGCTTCACTGTGACTTCAAAAGCAGCAGATGATGGTGAATTTTCTGAGCTATACCAATTCAAGTGGACATCCTTGCTGATCCCTCCCACAACCTTATTGGTCATAAACGTAATCGGCGTCATAGTGGGGATCTCAGATGCCATCAATAATGGGTACGATTCATGGGGGCCATTGTTTGGGCGGCTATTTTTCGCCTTTTGGGTTATTGTCCATCTCTACCCCTTCCTCAAGGGTTTGCTCGGGAAACAAGACAAGATGCCAACCATTATTGTGGTCTGGTCTATTCTGCTGGCCTCAATCTTGACTCTCCTGTGGGTGAGAATAAACCCATTCGTGTCGAGAGATGGCCCTGTATTGGAAGTTTGTGGATTGAACTGTGATAACTAGGGGAGACCAACATGAATAAAGAAAGAAGCAGCTTGGCTCTTCAGTTACAACATTTGGAAGTTGCAGGAGGGGATGTGTATTATGGTCATCTTCTGCGTCGAATGCTTGCTTCAGTTGTGATCTTGCATGATGAAGTTTTTCTTGTCATGAGCAAAGCAGAAATTTTGTGGTGAGGCAGAATATAGGGTTGTTGGGGGAGTGAAAGGGTGTTGTAGATATAGAGAAGGGGCTGACACATTGTTCTTTGTTCCTACAGAGTTGTTTTATTAATTCTTTTATTATATTTTTCATCATGGGTTTATTAGGGTTCTTATGTAGTAATTTTTTTGGGGGGGTCTGTATTCCTAAAGTTATAAAGATTTATTCCCTCAACCAATATGGGGGGAATTCCCGTATAGGAGTTTGTCTCAGAAAAAAAATTTAGTATTATTTTTCTATTTGTTGTCAATGTTTCGTGCTGGGACTTGGAGTTTGTCCAAATATACGCTCATAAAAGTTGCAAAGTATTCAATATTTATAAAACTGTATTTGTTCCCTCTTCATGTCTTGTGCATTTCTTCTTCTTTGTCTATTTTTATTTTGAGTAATCAACAAATTTTGGTGAATCAGATTAATTTATTAGCTGAAATTGCTCTCTTTCTTTCTTGGATTCCTTCCCTTTTCTTTGAATGAATGTTTTCGATTGCTAATGCCTTTGTTTCAACTTTCTAAAGCCAATAATTGAAATTTGTTAAAAAATTTGGCATTTCAATGGTAACTCTAACGACTATATACACTTTATGGTAGGGCCTTTTTTTAATTAACCCTTAGCCTTTTATCTTTCTTCATTGTAATAATTAATTATTACTATGTTGTTGGGGATCTCTATTTCTTTTTTAAAAGAGCAAAGTGATGAATGAAATCTGAAAAGGGCATCTAATTATTACACCCTAAATTATTGATTAAGTAGTTTGGTTATATATATATATATATATATATATATATATATATACACACACACACTTTTGGTATTTGCTACAATTCCTCATACCTTCCTTGCTTGCCATTTTCTTCCTCTTATGTGGAAAAACAGTGAGTCTCATTAGTCATGAGCATTGAGAAGTGACCCACACTTCAAAATGTGAATTGCTTGGTAATTTCCAAGCAAATATGAAATGGATTTTTAATGAAAATTTGTTTTTTAGTTATTTATTAGTAATTTGGAATTTATTATACTATTATTTTATATATATATATATGCTTTGTTTTTATCTAATGCAAACCAAATTATGTTATTAACATTATTGTTTTAGTAGAGAAAAATGTCTAAATTGTTCTGCTCTTCTCTTGAAAATTTATTCATTCATTCACTCGACAATCCATAACCGTGAATTCTAATGACTTTTAACTAAGTAGTTAAACTAGCTACTCCGGTTGAGAGACTCATCCACCATAACCAGGTGCGCGACGCGGGTCAGATCCGAAGCCGGATTAATCAGAGCAAAGCCCTGGATGAGATACCAAAAGAAAAAAAAAAAGAGGAAATATTATAATCTAAAATTTTGGATGTACGTAAGAGCATTAAATATTAAGCATTGAGAAAACCCAAAATCCAAAATATACTAGAATCCATGGCAACGGCATAATCTCAGGCCAAGTTGCAAATAATACACAGTATATTTTGTTTTATTATGTCTACTCCCTCTGCCTCAAAATTCATCAGAAAAAGCATTAAATTCAAAGACAACAACTGTTCAATTTGGACTAGAATTATTCTAGCTCCCTGCATTGCATTCTACCTAATTATTATTAATTTAATTTTAGTATATTTACATTCTAATTTCATATTGAAAAACCAATCCAAATCTATAATAAGGACAAGATTAAACCAAATCTATATTTACATTCTAATCATAATCATTCATATGATGGAAACAACAATATAAAGAGTCCAAAAATCCAAATAATGAAGAAAGTGTGTCCAATTAAAGTTCATGTGAAATGTTGAGTGTAATTTCTCAGCACAATCATATTCCATTTCCATGAAACAACTTGACTAACCTAACACTATAATCAAATTTCTTCTTTAGGCTATAAGTCAATCAAATTTCTTTGATTTCTCTTTTACTCCCACTATCCACACAAGGAAAAAGAAAATTTCTGGTCTTGAATTCTGAATATACATATTATTATTATTGACTGGTCATTGGTCAGGTCAACTTATAACACGTACATCTACTACTCTAAAGCTAATTTGTGTGAAATTAATGTGAATGGGTTTAGCTTAAACATGGAAAAAACATATATATCAAAATTAACACAATAATAATAAAACCCCATTTTAGTTGTTTTTGATTTCTACTTGGTTGTTGAACAAAAATTATAATAATGATCTTTTTTTTAATGTATATTTGGGATAGAATTAAATGAAATTTAATAAGATTAGATTAGATAATTTTTTGTGTATAAAAGTATATATATGTAATTCTCTTTGAATGGCCGACATCTAAATGATCTGCTAACAAAATCTTTCAAACATTTGTTTATGTGACTCAAAAAGTTTGATCAGAAAATAGTTGGTGGCTTGAATATTTTTTTAGTCAATCAACATTCTAAAAAGGTTCACATGTTGATGACTTATGAATATATATCTAATTCATGTTTATGAAATCTTAAATTTTCTAATTAGTATATAATTAAAGAGCATGTTGTTTGAAACATATTAAAATGATATATATATATATATATATATATATATATGAACATAATTCTTTTCATCTACATATATATAGAGAAAGACATGATTAAGATTTTAATTAATATTCAAAAAATGACTGGAAGAAAAAGAAAAAGAAGGGTGAAAACGGCAAGACTTGTTAACTAGAAAGAGAAGGATTATGATCTTTAGCAAAAGTTGGGTCAATATTTCCTTCAATTGACTTTTTAAAACGATATTTGTCACTTTCAATGAGTCATGTTTCCAATTAAATAAGCCAAAATTAGTAAAAGGCATGAACACCAATAAAAAACCATATTCCACAGCTTAGATTTTGACAAATTATTCATGATCAAAATCAAATGGTCCAAAAATCAACCCTATTTTCACCCAAAAAAAAAAAAATCAACCCTATCAAAGGGAAAAAAAATTGATCAATGTTAATCTAGAACACTCAAACCATTTGATGGCTCAAAAGAAAAAAAAAGGTAAAAATTAAACAACTTGCAAAATCATGTTTTACATTTTACACATTAATGGGTCAAAAATTTTTAATGGGGTCCCAATCTTAAACATGCATTTCCAATCAATTTTTTTCATTTGAGAATACCAAGATTAGAAGCAAAGTAATAACAAAGAGTTAAGAACAAGTTTTTAAGGTTATTTCTAAGTCTTTGATGAGTTGAAAGTAAAGTCAATTTTGGAAATAGTCAAACAATCAAACGAAACAAAACCCCTAGTTGGAGTTATGTATTAAAATAGAATTGGAAGCATTGGATCAATCTAATTATTTTAAAATTTATTATTTAAGCCATAGCTTCTAGCCAACTTCATAGCAACCACGCCGCACCTTCTTCCTTTATAATTAAACTCATACAACACGTACCCTCAAAACGCGCTCTTACGCCAACTCCATAAAACCCAAAACCAAAAAACCGTTTCTCTTTAGAATTAGAAGAGATCAAACCAAACTTAAACAAATTCGAAACAACAGATCAAAAGAAAGACAAAACTGAAAAACCCAAATCTTGGTTCTGTGTTTTGTTTTTTTGTTTTGCTTGATTGATTCATTTGAGTTTCGAAAAATCATATACACTATGTCAGAATCAAAGGCTTTAGTTAAGCTGGAAAAAATGGTGTTGATATCGGAAGACATGGCGGCGGCGGCTCAACAGCTGATGCAACTAAGCGACGAAGATAACAGCAGCGTCAGCAGCAGCAGCAATGGGGTCGACGAGAAGAAGATTTTGAAAGCTTCAAAGAGCTGCAAGAGATTGATTAGTCATGATCAATATCATCATCAAGATGAGATAACTTCAGCAAAGATTGAAGAGATTTTCGGGAAAGAAGAAGAGATTTTGAGATTGAGAGCAAGTAATAAGAAGAGGAAGTATCGGTTTCTTGACAGTATTTACAAGGAAACTAAGCCTATCAAGGTTAGCTATGGCAAGAATCAATTATGGTATTGATCATGATGATCAAAACCCTAATGGGTTTTTGTTTCTGTTTAGAAATATTATTATTAGGCTGAATCAATCTAATCTTAGTAGTATAAATCAATTCTGTAGAGAGATGATTTAGTGAATTTTCTTCTTCTTCTTCTTCTTTATTTTCCTTTTCGTTTTGGTAGGGCAAGAAGATAAATGAAAAGACTTTGCCTTGCTTGGTAGGGAGTAGAATTAAGCTTCTTTGATCATTGTTTTCATTCTGGGTTTGGGTCATAAAATCATGATCTTGAAGCTATGAACTGATTTTTAATTAAGTTTTGGATGATCTTTTGGTTAATTTAAGCTTTAATTTAATTTCAGTTTGCTTCACATATATTCCAAGAGTTAGAGCTTTGATTAATTGTACAAAATTAAAGTTGATTTTTTGGCAATGGCGGTCTTCCAGCTGCTATCTATTTCTCTCCTTTGTCTTTGAATCATCATTTTATGTGGGATATATATTAATCTTCTATATTGATTATATTCAACATCAAGTTGTAATTAAGTAAATTTATTACTCATTTCGCATGTGAAAATCTTGAAAATGAAATCTCTTGATTTCATAAGATTTTTTTTCCATGAATATGTTGTTAGGGATGAAAGGGAAGTTTTCTCATTTCTTCTATGGGGCACGCGTTGGAGTGTAATTAGAGGGATTTTTTTTTTTTCTATTATATATGTGTATTGCATGTTTGATGAGGTAAAACTCAGGCTTACTAATTGAGTTTTCAGAGACTTCGAGATGAACTTGTACTTGTTCAAGAGATCAGATTAATTGGCCAACTATAATTAAAAAAAACAGCTCAAACGATTCTAAATATATAATTTTATAGATTTGACATTATCCATTTTCAGTTATGAACTTATAATTAACTGCATTAAGTTTGTGTTTTATGGGTAGGATGAATGAATGGATGAGTTTGAATATGATTAGAATATACTAACCCTCCGTTATCCAGTGACCATAAGCCCTGACTAATCCTGAATCGAGTCGCGTCAAACCCCGTATGGAAGCTCTGCATGGCAGCTATATTGTTCTTGTTTCGGTTTTTCTAGCAGAAAACTGATGATTTGCTATTAACCATGAAAAATGCTACATTTATTAAGTACCCTTAGATCGTCTGAAGTCTAAACTAGCAAAAGTTTCAGTTAATAATTGATTTATATCCCCTTAAATCAATACATGTAGCCCTGTATTTCATTGCCGTATTTTATTTTAATTGAAACTCTTATATGGCAAGCTTGCATGTCATGCAAATTGCTTGTAATTACCAAAAGATTTTGTCCCTTATCCTTATGACGAAGCTGAATGAGATTTTTTTTCAGAAACTTGCCATATTTTAATCTGCTAGGAATGTTATCAGATTATATATATTATTCATCATCTTTTTCCTAATCATAATTTTTATATTGTTGCACAATAATTTATGGAATCATGGAAAAGGTTTCATATATAATAGTAATCATTTATATGCCATGAAATTATTTAATAATGGATGAGTAAAAAAGGTCTTCAAAAGATAAATTATTGACTAAACTTTATGCAGTAAACATTATTAAATGTGTTTCAAACAAAATTATTTTTCAGAATTTCTTTTATGATGTCCAATATGTTTTTGCTAATCACAATTTTTTAGAGGATTTGCTGTATGAATGGATTTTTGGGCCTTTTTTATTGCTTATTGGGTCATTATTAGACTTCCTCTTCTTTTTCGAATTCTTTTGAAATTGACTGCTCTTCTGAACTGCATTAGCATGCAAATGTATTGAAGTTAAGAATAAAAGAATGTACTGCTCTATTATTCCTGTAATAACTATAAAAAAAAAAAAAAAAGGGTGTTAAAATTATACAACTTTTTCTAACGTATCTAATGATTTGTCAGAATCACTGGATGGAATAAAACATTCCTAAACCACAAATTAGAAATGACAAAACTGCAAGTGCAAGACATCATGGGCCGCTACACTTTAACAACTTCAAACCAAACACAAACCCCTTAAGCTTAAATATTGTCAACTTCATCAAGACACAAGCAGAGCAGGCATCCGCATAATCTTGTTCAATACCACACCAACTACAAGATGTTCACCTCTCAAACAGTGTTTGCTTGGACCGGTCCATCTGTCTGAAAATAACGACCACGTCCACGGCCGCGGCCTCGGCCCCTTCCCCTGCCACGACCACGCCCTGTAGAAATCCACATAACGAATGTAAATGCCATGACTTTACAAACCTAATATCAGTGATACAAGCAATCAATTAAAGAGATCATATAGTGCCAACAACACTAAAAAGTATAACACCGAACACCGATACATCTTAATACATCAACCTCTCGCATGTAACAGTTGAAAATGGATGCCAATTAATATCAAAACTGAAAAATTGTCCGCATTTGCTCAATTACTAGTTTGTCAGTAGAGGATAAATTTGAACATGATTTACAGAAAGGAGGTAAAAGGTTTCCCCAGTCACCAGTTCTATGCCAGGGAGATATACAGAAATGCGAAAGAAACAGCAATGTTCTCATATTCCAACTATTTTTTGGACAATAAACTATTTAAACCAAAAACCATTTAGCACAATACATAGTTTCAATGTATGCAATCAATTAAGCCCAGAAAGTAGCCTCTAGTTAGAGTTAACTTTGTAACATTTAAATCATGTGCACCAGTTCCAAGATACCAAAGTGAAAATTCATATCATTCTGTTCACCTGCAAGATAGCAGTGAACAATTACAAACATACTTTGACCTCCATTTCAAAGTACAAACTTACCACGACCTTGGGCATGGGGTACGTCAGACTCACCATAGTCATAGTACCCTCCAGCACCATAGCCTCGTCCTCGACCCCTGAAAGAACGACCTCTTCCACGTCCTCGACCTCGGCCACCAAAACCACGCCCACCATCATAACCATCACCACTATAATCCCCTACTCCACCATAATTTCCTGTACCCATCGAAGAAGCAAACACATCCAATGAGATATATAACCAAGCTATATGACAGGAAACAACATGAGAGCATCATAAGTAATAAACCTAAAATAAAACAGTAAAGAATGGCCAAACAAAAAGGAATTAGATGCATGGTTTTCACATAACATAATGCACCTAAAGAATATAGGAGATATTTGAAGCGTCTTAATTTTGATGGACTATTAAGGCCAACTAAATTGCTTTTGTAATGTGATTAGTGAAGGGAAATGAGAAGTTGACATATTATCAAAGTGAAAACCTTAAATATTGGGTTAGTAAGAAATACCTCTACCTCTACCCCTACCCCTTCCTCGACCACCTCGTCCCCTTCCGCGTGTCCTTGGTGAAGCCTCTGGAATTAGATGACATCAACAGATTAGATATTACTAAGATCTCTACTTTCTTCTGCTTAATTAAGCACTAATTTGATAAACCGAAAAAATAAGAATGCTTACCTCCATCATCTTCAAATTCATTTAAGGGTTTCACTTGATCAGCTGGAAGAGGAGGCTGGTATCTGCATTTTAGGGGATATTAGATATGACCTATCATTACAGTTCAAAAACAAAGAATAGAAACTAAAACCAATTCACCATTTTCAAAGAAAGAATGAATTTTTGTATTCAGGAAGGAAAAGATAATTTATATTTACATTAAGAAAAAAATGGATTCAAAACTAAACATTGATACAAAAAGAAAGTTGGCAATTCCACAGAAGACAAAAGAAATGGAAAAAGTTAAAAAAGGGACAAGAGGTCACACCACCATCTGTGCCTCTTAGAATGTTTTGATCCAAAGACTGAAATTTGACAATTACCTTCTAAACAACTAAAATTAAGTTAACACTACTTTTGTCTCAAATGCAAATAAAACTTAGTTCATAGTTAATTTACCCTGTGGAGGATGTATCCAGCTCCTTCTTTGATAATGTAATAGTGATCATTGAAACATGACGGGTAGTCTCCAGACTGTAATAAGACAGAAAACCAATCATCCTGATTTCTATGCTCTAATAAGACGGGATTGCATGAACTTAGTAGCAATAAAGAGTCTGCTGTTTCATACGGAAGGAGGCCTTCTTCAAGTGGTTCCCATGTGTCTGTTATATCGGTTGATCCAATAGATGTATTCTGATGAAGATCAGCAATTCTCCTCTGAAAAGAGAAACTTTGATATAAATGAAGAATATTTACTAATAAACTTTGATGTAACATATATTCGAGAGGAGAAAGAGAGAACCATATCCAATCTACCTTGATTAGCTCCGCGATCATCACAGTCTTATTAATTGCTCTGCCCATAGCTTTAAGAACAATCTCATTAGATCCTTTCTCCTACACAAAATTGCATTCATCAACAAAAAGTAAAATACAGAACAGTCCAAAAACACAGCTAATCCAGTACAGATCTCTTCATCCAGAAAATGGTGTCCAACACTCATTATACATACAAACACAGAAATTTGTTAATGTCACGAGTAAAAAAAGTTAAAAACCATTCGATAAAACCGCAGCCTAAATTCCATTACATGTCTTAGTTGTAAATATACCCAATAATGCTTCTTACGACAATATTACCACTCTAACATTGAATTCCATAGCTAAAGTGATATACTAAACATATAAAAAATATCAAAAACCAAACCTGCATAGATCTGCTCATTCTTCAAAACCCCATTTAATGACAATATATATATGAAGAGGGAAAAGGAAGAGAAAGTTACTTGAAGAAGAGTGGTGGCATAGGTAATATAATTCCTCATTCGGCCTTGAGTTGTAATCCTAATTTCATTTTCGTTTATGGGAGTCTCTGCTTTCGGCTTCTCCACCCTCTGGTACCTATCCATCTTTCCTTCTGTTTTTTTTTTTTTTTCAATGAATCCAAAAAGCCAAATGAAAATGCAAAATACAAATCAAAAATTAAAAAAAAAAAAGAAAGAAGAAGAAAGAAAGAATGAAAATAAACACTTGGGTTTTATTGGATTTACCGTTATCTGCTTTGAAGCAGAGTGAGACGAAACTCAAATTGAAACTAAAACACTGATTTTGCGGCCAAAGTGGTTTTAAAGCTGCAACCAAAATCTCCTTTCTATCTCCAAGTTTGAATGAGAAAATTAATTAAAACCAATTGATAAACGATAATGATGACAGTAGCAGTAAAGAAGTATTTTAAAGCACAACAGGCTAAAACGCCGGGTCGCGTGAAACAGGTTTTTTCTTTCTCTCTTTCTTTTTTTTTTTTTTTTAAATAGTATTTTTAATTTTGATTTTATTTTTTTATTTCTTTTTAGCTTCAGTTTCCAGAGAGAGAGAGAGTAGGGCTACCCGCTACTGTTGTGTTCTTCTCTGCGGTTGCGGTCTTTCCGCCGATTGGACCGCTCTCACCTATTCCCATTTCTATTAATCTCGAAAACGATAATCCCAGCCCAGCCCAGCCCAAATACTTCAAGGCTTCAAAGCCCAAAATGAATAGGTGAAAATTTTCACATCCTTAATTTAATTATTGAAAATTATAAATTATATGAATTAAAATTGACTGGAACACAATTGCATATTAACCCAAAGATGACTTTTGTAACTGTCAAGGCGATTGAAAATGAATCCCAAAATGAATAATTTTGGCTTTTGGCGAAGAGGACTAACAATAGATGAAATCTAACCAGTTATGCAAATCACATTACATTGAATATAAAAGTGTAATTAACATACCATACCATGATTGTACATTTTGAAGTCAATTGTATATGAGAACATATATAAGAATTCTAAACTCAGGACAAAATGAGTTCAGAAATAAACCCTACCCTCCTCAGACATACATGAGAAACATCCAACATTGAATAATTGAAGTTCCTAAATTCATTCCTGCTAATCCACGTTGTTCATGTTCAGTTCAACCTTTAAACTTTGCTTCGTACTCGTGGGGTTGCTGCAAGAATTGGTAAAAAGTTAATTAATAAAATAATAGACCATGAAAGCTGGACTTCAACCAGGATTAAGGATGCCGTGAAAGCAGAAAACGATTAAGACTGAATACACACACATATTTGGTTTTGTGGGAAACCTAAGTTAACCTATAGAGGTGCTTTATGTGTGCTAAAAGTTGATGGAGAAGCCGAAAAGAAATGAATGTTAAGGTAAGAAACACTTTTACCATGAATAAGGCTGATATCGCTCGGCCTGCAAACCATCTCAAGTGCATCGCACGTTGAGCTTTAATCGCTCCTTCTATGGAATCAAACCGAAGATACACATGACCAGAACTATGCCTGCATAAACGATAGAAAAAAGCTATAAAACTTATCCATGGTGAGACAGCATATAATAAATAATGAGAACTCCAAAAAAAAAAAAGGCTGTAAAATGTAACTTTGATCCAGATTCAATAGAGAGTATAATGCTTACTTGTCCACATATATATGCCTCACCCTGCCATATTTGCTGCATTCTTCTTCAACATCTTCCTTAATGTCCAAATCAAAATCTGGTTCCTGCAATAGAGCTTACAGAAAATCACTACCTAGTAAAAAGCAAAAATTAACAAGGAAATAGCATGTTTAGAACAAGAGAAGTTCAAACCTCAGTTGCAGCGTCAAACATATTCTTCAACAGCAAACACTCGCTGGGCTGTCCAATAGGTTCAAGGGGTGCAGTAGACATGATTGGAGGTAAAATTGGTGTTGGATATGCTGCCTGCCCATTGACAGGCAATGTAACAGCTTGTGGAGTTGTGGCTGACCCATTAAGGAGGGGTACTCCAAGGGAGCCCGTAAGGCTGCAAAATTCTAAAATTAGATATATAATATAATATGATTAAACTATAAAGGATTATCTGAAGGTATAAACAAACCTTGTCGCAATACCAGAGCGATCCAGCTTCTGCATAAGCAATGCTCTTGATTGAGCATTCAAAGCCTGGATGATGAAACAATAAATATATGAACAAATTAAGTAAAAGAAAGATGAGCAAGAAAAAGAAAATTTCCATTTCATACATAACTACCATTAGAATGTGAGAAACTGAGGGAAACTTTATAAAGACCAATATACATTAAATACATATACACCCATATAAGTGAGTTAGAACTCACCAAGCCACCACCCTCATCATCATCAAAGTCAGCAGATTTTGCTGCAGTATCTTGGGTACCAACATGGTCCGTAACAGATGAAACCTATATGCAAAGTTAACCATAAAGATGTTAATTCGGAAGACAACAACAAAATGCAGCTATACTTGCAGAAGAACAGGCAGAAACATATTTAACTAGAATAATCACAAAATGCTACCAGCTAACTAAATTAACAAGCCTACCTTAATTGTTCGACCAGCAATTTCCAGTTTTCCATTCAATTGGCTTTGAGCTGCTTTTGCATGTTCAAGTTGAGCAAACTGTAAAAAACAAACAAGAATTTATATATTTATAATTATACAGAAAAATAAACATATAAACCCAAATATTTAGTTATAACTAACCTGAACAAACCCAAAACCTTTGCACTGCCCAGTCTCCAAGTCAAGAGGTAGTTGCACAAGCTCCACAGGACCAAAAGGTTCAAATAGCTGAGCCATTAACATATAGGTAAGAACACTGCTTGAACTAAAGATAATGGATTTCCACATGGTAAAAATGAATTCAATTAAACAGGATACTTATCAATATGGAAAAAGGAGTTTGAAATGAATATAATGTACCAATAAACAACAAACATAATAATAATAATAATAAAACTGAATAAATCAAAATGAGGTAGAAGAAAAAGAGAATTCATACACATTCATCAATCTTTCTGCTAAACTATTTCCTGAGCAACTACAACTAGAACATACTTCATCCACAGTTTTTCTTTAAGAACATGTTAACAGTCCAATCCAATTAAAGATCAAGTTGAATAATCAAAAAGTAAATGATTATTGGTTAATTGTAAACAAGATCAAAGCTCTGAAACTTATAATTTCTGCTCATGAGCTATACTATTACCTGTCTAAGCTGAATTTCTGCCATATTGAAGTGCAAGTTCCCCACATACAATTTTCTATCAACAGCTCCATATGGTCCAGTAACACCACCTGCGCCTGCACCAGAAGTATTGGACTGAACAAGATTCTTTTCAGCCTCTGAAGGTTTAACCATCACAGGTTGACCAAGGAGCAGTTGACCAGACAACGCTATTGCCATTGGCACAGACATGGCTTCATAAAACTCAATATACCTGCAATTATATCACTGACTGATAATTAGTTTCTTTAGAGATATGAGGAAAACAATTACAATCAAAACTTACAAAGAATATATCAAAGAGATGAAGGGAAACAAAAGCTCTAGGGCAGTGAGCTAATGCTGAGCATCTTTTGTTGAATCTGATGTCTCATGTGATGGAAAATGTTAGCTCCCCATAGTAAAATTAGAAAACCAGAATAGATATCATACTCCATAATGATCAAACACACAGGAGGACTGGGGAGGTAAACACAGTTCACTCTCCTTTTTGAAGTCGAAGAAAAATAAAAGACAGGGAAGGTACCACCTTAAAGCTCAGATCCTACTGAAATAACTTAAACATCAGACTGAAAACCACCAAATCAAAGACGAAGAACCAAGAAAGCATCCCAACCCCTCCCATTCAACCTCAACAACTAAAACTTGAAAAACAAAAGGCCAGTCTAAGTTGTTATATGGAAAAACTATACAGACTTCCAATCCTTGTCAGAACCACTAATGAGTTAAGAATGGGAATAAGGTACACCAAGTCTCAAACACGTCTTGAGGTTGTTCAAACTGTACATAGTATCTTCAAATTCTTATTGGAACCATTAACAAGTTACGAACCAGAATAAGATACCCATGTTTATCAGTTGCCTTTACTGCAAGAAAAATCAAAGCAGAAGAGATGTGGGAAAAGAAAAAATTTAGGTTTATGTCATCTACCTTGTGAACGCAGCATGAATTGATTAAACATGAGTGCAATTCCCATCATCCCTCATCATTATCGCATTGCTAGTGCATTTAAGAATACAGTTAAACATGATTCTTGAAAGCAAAGATGCTAACTCACTTCAGAAGACTTTTAAAAAAATTATAACTTTGCTCAATATAAAAGCACATACCCAACTCCCTTTGATCGTCTTGAGTTCCTATCCATGATCAGCCGCACATCCCTCACCTGAAAATGATAAAGGGAAAAAATTCTATAAGATCATATAGAAAACGATAACCTAAGAAAATTTAATTTACAGGGAGATTCTAGGCTTTCAAGCTCCATGATGAAACACCGATCAAGGGGTGTCTGCAAGATTATATTGTTTAACACATGTGCTTTTAACTCACCCCACATATATAGTATGTTGAGACACAAGAAAGTCATAATACTACTCGTAACTGAAGGCAGAGGATCATATACTGCAAGAGGAAGCAGATGTATCTCAATATATGCATTCATATTATCATAAAGACAACTTACTTATGCATGTTGGGGCACAAGAAAGTTGCTAAACAGCATTCCATGCAGAATATGTAAAATGAGATTGATAAATGATAGAAATCTCAAAAACGAGTGATTTAATGGAAATAAACCCCGTATTCTAAGAGACGCATATTTTCAAAAGCATCCTTTAAAGTTTTTTCCAAACACAATAGTGTGGGATCCTGGCGTAATTAAAAGCTATGGAGAATAAATATATAACATTCCAGAAAGAAGTGGCTTAACCAAGGGAAACCCAACTAACCTTTCCTGCTTTTGAGAAGAATTCATAGACATCTCTCTCACTTGCTTTTAGAGGCATCTGTCATCAACCAATTCAAGGTGAAACGTAATTAATAATTATTACAAACAAAAATGCATGTTTAGACCAAAAAAAAAAAGTGTAGCCCGTATGCCTAGTAATCCTTGAGACAAAAGCAGAAAATGAAACGCATGTACCTGGTAAGCAAAAACAGTTCTCTGGTCCCTTTCAGGATCAGCTTCAGGCTCCACTGCTTCCTTCTTATCTTTAAATCTCCTGCATCATCCGAATTCATTAGAAAATCAGATAACAATTTCAGACTTCAATATATCACCCCAACCAAGCTCTAAAAAGAACATGTCCGTACAAACAGACAACAGCGCATCACATCATATCAACAATGCACATCCATAGACCGAATAGTTCCATAACAAAACCAAGCATACAGCTAAAAATCTTCCCAACACAATTCCTACTGAGCTTTATGACTTCATCACAAAGTGGGCATTCCAACAATTAGAATTTCAAACTCCAACTTCAATGTTTCAGTTTAAAATCATAAGAAGCTAAAGCTACTTCCATTCTATATGACACTGAGCAAATTATAGAAAAGGGATTAAGAAAAATTACCTGCTATCTCTGATGTCGATTTCGCGTTCTCTCTCGCGATCACTCTCGTGCCTCCTTGACCTACTGCTGCTTCGTTCTCTTCTTTCTCTCTCCCTTTCTTTCTCCTTCTCCCTCTCCCTCCTTTCTCTCTCCTTTTCCCTCTCTCTCCTCTCCCTATCCCTATCCCTTTCTTTCTCCTTATCCCTATCTCTCCTTTCTCTGTCCCTTTCCTTCTCCCTTTCTCTACTGCTTCTCCTCTCTAAATCTCTATCCCTGTCCCTTGATTTTTCCCTTTCCTTCTCCGTATCGCGGCTTCTTCTGTGCCGGTCCTTATCCCGATCTCGCTTCTCCTCGTCGTCCTCGTCGCGGCCGCTTCTCGATTTCTTGCTACTGCTCCTTCCTTCCTCATCCTCTTCCTCTCTCTCCCCGTCTCTCTTCCTGTAGCTTCTCTCGCTCTTATCCCCCGATCCTCCTCCGTCTTTCTTCTTCTTCTTCGGATCTTCCTGCTCCTCGACGGTTTTTTCCAGATACTCGTACTCGTCGAAATCCATTGGAAATTTCAAAGGTTTTCAGTTCTTAATCTCCAAGGTTTTCGAACTTGGTACCTTGAAGAAATTATCAGCAGGGGTAGGGTTTGAGAAGTTAGGGTTTTGAAGGGGTTTCAATTGAGGGGCTTTGCGTTCGATTTAATTTTGGTCCTCGAAATCTGGGAAGAGGGACTTGAGTGTAATTTTGTTAACTTACGTGGGCTTTAAAGAGAATTCGCGAAGAAGTTTGGAGTTAGATAAAGCTTATAAAAAGTCTAGAAGCCTACAACTCCCACAACTCGAAGTCGAACTCGAAGACAAGCAATACTACAAAACTTGAACCATTGAGTTGAGTGATTCCTATTGGCCCATTGGATAAAATCAGCTATAGGCTTTTCGTCAAAAAAAAAAATTGTCAATTTATCAACCACTAGTTCATCATTACCATAATTTTTCTTTTGATTAAGTTTTAAAAATTGTTTAATCACAATAAATAATTAGTACTTTAGACATATCATTTATCATTGTAGATTATATAAGATTTTCATATAGTACTATGTATATCTTTATCTTTAGATAATTTTTGGAAAATGAAATAATTATCTATGATATGCTATTAATTTTTTATCTTTTTAACAAAAAATAAAATTGTTTGGATTTTTTTTGGGTGAAAACCGAAAGAAAAACAAAAGAGCTAATGTAAGACCAAACCAAACCCGAGGGGAAAGCCACAATATTTTTTAACAGTAAGCTTTGAAATCTTTGGGGAAAAAATACCAAAAGGGCAAAAAATAAGCAAAATGATTTGCGAGGGAGCTCCAATCCAATAGTAGCATTTAACATATACAAGTCGTGAAGGCATTTGATAAAATGGTATTAGTGGTATATATAACATAGTGATACTGTGATACCACATAGCATTGATGTAGTAAAGAAATCAACTAACAAAACAAAGTTCAGAATCAAAAACTACTACTTAGTTAAAGAAGTGCAGAAGATGTTTGTATAAGCAACCCCAACCTCATCCTAAGGTTGTTGTCACCAAAGAATTCTTTTTCACGTTCCAACACAGTCCGACTAAAGTAAGTATAGTAACTATAGAGCTACCCAATCGATATTCCTCCTCTACTATGTATTACATCATTCTGTTCAATGGGATTCTGTCATTCAGCCGAGCAACCCTTTCTTGAGGAGAAATTACTTGTGGCATCGTCATGCCTCCGGAAACAATGATCTCTGTGTTATCACCAAATAAATACGAATAATGAATAAATATAGATTATCCATGATTGGAATGAGAAGTAGAGAAATTGCTCAGAAAAATGAAAAATATACCTATGCCTTCTCGAATTGAGAGATTTGGCCTTATGATCTCTTTGGAATTCACTAGGAATATATCACCAATGTATAGATGATTAGTTGGGACAAAAACACTGCATAACTCTTCATCTTCATTTTCTCTCTACAATACAGAATCAACAATCAGTGTCTTCAACAATCAGTGTTTGCTACCCCCTTCACTTGAGATAACCATCCATGAAATAGATATTAAGTGTTTTCAACCAAATTCTCCCGTAGACTAATTATAAGCCACCAAGATATAGACTTTGGATAAAAAATAAAGGTTTGAAAAAGCCATATTAAGAGGCAACTTAACATTTTAAACACTCCTAAATCCTAATCCAAGATGATAAATGAAGTTGAACATGGCACTCCTGAAACAGCAATGTAAACAAGAGATAAAACATTATAGTACCTGAAGGATGACGGTAGATGTGATAAAACCAAATGCATATTCACCAACCCGTGGATGACGAATGATAGCTACCTCCTTAAATGCAGTCGTATTTTGATCTACAGGAGAGAAAACGAATCATTTATCTCGGAGGCAAAGTTGTCTAGTTGCCATTTTGAATAATATGAAGTGAATGTTCATGGCAAGAATAAGAACAGATTTGGACCCTTCAACTACCGAATTCAGAAGCCAAATGAATATAATTCAAGATTTAAGACAGTTATACCCAATCAATAACTATAAAAGAAAACATGTGACATGGATTTATTAACTTTGAGATCGATTTCACAAGCAATTCAGATTTCAGAAGTCATCAAATCAAAGTCAATCACTCACATTTACAGCAGATAGCAAACTCTTTTTAAAACCCCTTTCATAACTATTATAACATTTTATATTGCATAACAAGGCCCTAAAGACAAGTTGTAACAACATATAACAAAAGTAAAAAAACAGTATCTTAACAAAGCGGCTTTGAGGCTCATATGGCAGTGTATCCTAGCTTCTGAAAATGCGTGAAAGTACTTATGTGGTTGCAGATCATTTGTTGAACTAAAATTTATGAAACTTATCAGTAAATCAGAATAGTTAATTTGGTCTAACCTGGAGATATTGCCGAACTAATTTGTTTTGAGGCTGAGTATATATGCCTAACAAAGGGCATTTTCTTTATAACCCACTCTCCCACGGAGAAAACGGCAGCTCCCATCCATGATGAAACAAACACACCAACGAAGAAGACAAAGAGCAGAGATGTGATAAATCCCAGTCCTGCACATGAGAATCACAGGTCAGACAATCATTGTTCAGAGCATAAAAATCACTAAAGAGATCTGCATAAAATGCGCATAATGAGGAGGATTATAAGTTTTCTCTCATGAAACCGTGTTTCAACACTTAACATATAATCAGCCATTCCAAATTGATTCCAAATTGATGACAAAAATTTACAAACCAAAAGGTCAAAGACATCATACATTTTTGAAAGATATTGGGGGGGGGGGGGGGGGGCAGAATATATATATATATATATATTACTTTTTTTATGACCCTTAGGCCACAAGCTCTAGAACCGCCATCAATCACTTCGGAGTTAAACATCTACTTTTTTATGACCCTTTTTTCTTTTCTTTTTTTTTTTTTGAATAAACATCTAGTTAAAACTATAATGAAATTTTGGGTTATGATGATAGTGAGGCATGATTTTAGCCATACTTGAAGACTAGATTGACACTGAACAATGAGTAATACAGCTAAACTTACCGAATATGTCAATGCCAAGATGTTCATATAATGGACTGAAGAAACCATCGACAAACTGAATAAACCACCATGTAATGAAAAATGTCACTGCCACAGGGAAAAGGACAACACTGCAGTTCCACATGTCAACGCATTGTTAGGGTTGAAATATCACAAGAAACAACAAATCACAGAGAAAATTGAGGGAAATGTCAAAAGCTTAATACCATCCAGTCATAAACTTCTTCGAGACCCAACTCTGGAGAACAAAACAACAAGCCTGGACAATTATTGAAACACAAATGTCAGATTCAAAAATAAAGTTGCTTATATTTCTTCCTTCAAAAAGCAGTCAAGCTCGTAAGTCCTGCATACTAGTGAGTTGAAAATGCCAAATTGGTTCAAGTATAATCACAAATTTATCTCGGGACAAGTCTGCATCCACACCAACTCCATTGCACTAACATTAAAATTCTAAAATGCAAATTCCACCCTCTCAATTCTCAGCTGTTAATTACTTTCTGATACGACTAAAAACATGTTAGGCACTATTATGATTTCCACTTTGCTTAAATATGAGCCGTACCATGGCGGTGGAATTCAACAACTACAAAATTTTCAGAATTATAACTGGGAATTCATCCGGTTCATAACAATTAAAGATCATACGGAATATATTACGGTGAATCTTCAGCCGTATTCAGAAATATTCCCCTCCTACATTCAATTCCACTTGGATTTTCTTCTCCAGTACTCAACTATTCGTTAATCGTTAATCACAAATTACTTTAACTTTAGAGATTCAATTACAGTTATTTCAGAGAAATACAAAGAAAGAAAACAAAAAGATCTGATAACTCAGTGCGACAGATCCATTGTTTTTCAGAGCAGACCAATAAAAAGGGTAAAAAGGGAAACTGAACCTTGCGAGTTGATGAATTGGGGGAGCTGGGTGAAGACTTGGCCGGATCTTCGGGATCGACACCACCATTCTCGGCTTGGCTCAGTGGAATCGACGTTGACTCTTTCTCTTCCGCCATTGCCTTTCTTTCGGGTCACTGAGTCAAGAAAAAAGAGAAAAAATTCTTGACTGCGATGGAGTTGTTGGCCGTGCGGAAGGGAAGTTAGAACTAGTGGGGGTGAGAGAGAAAATGAAGAGATTTTTTTATTTTTTCTTTTGAAAAAAAAAAATAGTAAGAGATTTTCTTAGATCCTAATTGAAGTATTGAACACAGCATAAAGTATAAATGAGTGTTGGGTTGAATTTTTTTACTAAATAATTAAATTAAATTAAAAGCTTAGGTTATAAGAAAACAAAGTAAGAATTTGAATGGAATTAGGGGGAATTAACTTATAGGCCAATATATATATTTTTTCATTCTTGAGTAAATGACTAAATGCCACGTAGCGCGTGGGGTTGGGTGTTCTCCTCTTCACAAAGCAAATAATCTTTTGATGGTACCCATGGCAAAAGCTTTATGGTAAAGAATTTAATTGAGGCATTTTTGGCAGATGAACTAGTAATTGAAAGAATCATATATATATATATATATATAATTATAATAATCTTGATATAAAATACTAGTAATTTTTAAATTATTAGCTTCTTAGGAAGGATTTGCTTGTGAATCAATAACAAGAGGGGTGCTACTATCTATCTATAATTCTATATTTACTACTCCATACTCTCCATAATTTACAAGTATACATCACAATTCATAATCATAATCAACGAGTAAGGCCACATTTTTCTAAACTTGTAATGGGAAATCCACATTAGTCTTTAAATCGACTTCTTGTAAATAAAAGTATAGGTGATTTAATTCGAGCAATTTGTTTTTTATATCTTTCAAATGGAAATATACAAATTTTATTAAACGTGAATGTAATGTCTTGATATAAAGGATGAAAAAATGGCCCATCCAACCCTTGCTTTCCCCAACCTTACATTCTACTTTGGCAAGATGAGTTAACCCATTTGTTGTCTATCTACTATTTTGGCAATTATTTGCGTAATGGAGATGACAAATATATATAAGATAATACATATACCAAAATCAGATTCTTAAACCAACGTAAGTCTTGTTAAGAATAATGAAACTTGGGATGCTACTAGTTTGCAAACTGAGTTTTGGGATTAAGGGATAGGCTGCAATTGACTCTGTCTCTAAATTAGGGCATAAACAGACTCATTCTAGGAGAATTAGGGATCTTAAGATTAACGTTGATGCTTTACTTGTCACTAATTTGATTGATAATGTTGATATTATTACTCACCCTTCAAGAAACATTATAAATAACCACATGTATTTTATGCAAAACTTTCACAATATATGAAGATTCCACATTGCTACAGAGAAAACAATATGGTTGTTGATGATTTTGCGAACATCAAGAGAAATCTTCCAATGCCTTTGTTGTTTTGGATGTAATGATAGACTTTGTATTTGATGTACTATTAGCGGATGATGTGAGAGTCTCTTTCCCCAAACTTGTTGATTCCTCCATTTGAATAATCTACAACACCATCTCCACAAAAGAAAAAATTTCATAAAGATTTTGATTTGTGATTCGAGTTGACATGTAAATGATAAAAAATTCATAGATAAATATAAATGTTGGATCGAAATCTTATATCGAAAACTATCTTATATAAGTATCCATAGTATATGATATTTTCTCGAGTATATAAGTTATAACACATTGCACATCGTAGTCAAAAATCAAAATTAAGATCAAATCGAAAACTAATTATCAATTATAAACTCAAAAGTTTGATGGAATTTTCAATTTTCAACAACCAAACCTAATTACTTTTATTCCCATTAAATTTGGCCACATATCTCATCTTTTTTCCTAAGAGTTGTGAACATGTGATATTTTCCCCTCAAACGGGGGTCCAGCAAACCCGGAACAACCCGCCAATAAAAAAAGAAGCGCGCTCGGCGCTCTCCACTAAATCCTAGATTTACTCAATCTTTAAAATTAAAATCCCAATTGTCTCCACTAAAACGACACCGTTCCGATATCCAAACAAGAGTAAAAGTAACAAACAAATCCAAAACCGGCTCCCGTTTGAATCTTCCTTCGTACTCTTCACTTTTTTTCTTTTTTAAAAAGTGCCGAAAAATAATTAAAACGTGGACCCCACTCGCCAGCTGTTTCTTTCTCCCTTCGAACCATTCCAATTTACCCGCCACCAACGCGACAATAACAACTCAAAACACTCAACTCAACAGCAATGAGAGCACCCATAAGGAAAAATTAAAAAGGGGAAAAAAAGAAAGAAAGGGCATTCAAGTTCAACGCTCCTCCGTTTCAATCCCCCCTTTCCATTTTGAGCGGGAAAATTTCAAAACAGCCCACCAAATTCTAATTACGAGGGAAACTAGGGATTAAAAAATTCCAAATTTTTAAAACCCTTCTAGGTTTATCCTCTCCTTTATATAGAATCCGCTTCGGCCTCTTTTTCTGTAAGCCGAAAACCTGTTTGATAAAATTCCATAGAGAGAGTGTCCAAAAAAATTTTATATAAAAAAAAAATGTATGTGGTTAAGAGAGACGGGAGGCAAGAGGCGGTTCATTTCGATAAGATAACGGCGAGGTTGAAGAAACTGAGTTATGGGCTTAGTACTGACCACTGCGATCCCGTGCTGGTGTCTCAGAAGGTCTGCGCTGGTGTTTACAAGGGAGTTACCACTAGCCAACTTGATGAATTGGCTGCTGAAACCGCCGCTGCTATGACCGCTAACCACCCTGATTATGCTTGCGTGAGTCTCTTTTTTACTTTTGTGTACGTGATTTTTGGAGTATGTGGGTTTTTGTTTACTGATTTAATTTTTTATTGCAGTTGGCTGCGAGGATTGTTGTTTCGAATCTGCATAAAAACACTAAGAAATCATTTTCTGAGACGTAAGTGCTTTTGACTTTAAATAATGATGGTTGTTTCGTACTTTCTTTGTTGGGATTTTGGACTAGAGAAAATTGATGGGTGGTTTATGAATGTAGGGTTAAAATCATGTATAATCATTTCAACGAGAGATCTGGACTGAAGGCTCCTTTGATTGCTGATGATGTTTATGAGATCATCATGAAGGTACTATAATCATCTCTATTTAATGTTCTTTACAATCTCAAATTATGGATGCTACTTTTGACGTATTAGAGATAATGTTAGAATTATCCTGTAGTGAATTCTATATGGGTGTTGAATTTTGTAATTGTCTTTGTTTTAGAATGCTGCTCGATTGGATAGTGAGATCATATATGATCGGGACTTTGACTATGATTACTTTGGCTTCAAAACCCTTGAGAGGTCTTACCTCTTGAAAGTTCAAGGGAAGGTTATAGAAAGGCCTCAACACATGTTGATGAGGGTTGCTGTTGGAATTCATAAGGATGACATTGATTCTGCTATAAAAACTTATCACATGATGTCTCAAAGATGGTTCACCCATGCTTCTCCCACACTCTTCAATGCTGGAACACCAAGGCCTCAAGTATGTTCTGTGTACAAACATGAAATTTATTTCCTCAACTTCTTGTTTAGTAATTTCTTTTGCTTACATGTATAGTTCTTTGTTTTGTATGGTGGCAGTTGAGCAGCTGTTTCTTGATCTGTATGAAAGATGACAGTATTGAAGGAATATATGATACTTTGAAGGAATGTGCTGTTATTAGCAAATCAGCTGGAGGAATTGGTGTCTCAGTTCATAATATTCGAGCCACAGGCAGTTATATTCGTGGAACAAATGGTACATCTAATGGCATCGTCCCAATGCTGCGGGTGTTCAATGACACTGCTCGTTATGTTGACCAAGGAGGAGGGAAGAGAAAGGGTATGTTAATATTATTGTACTTTTTGATACCATGTTTTGTGATAATGCTTGATTATCCTTTTATTAAACATGTATATGATTCATTAGGTGCTTTTGCTGTATATCTGGAGCCATGGCATGCTGACATATTTGAGTTTTTGGACCTTAGGAAGAATCACGGAAAGGTATTCCTTAGTAGTTCCATATATTATGAATTTGTTTGCTGGAGTCAAAGAATTTTGTTAAGTTCTTTCTTTGTGTAATTGTGTCATATGTTGTGATGCTTTATATTATATTATATCCAATAATATTTATGTTTTGCTGCTGTAGGAAGAGCACCGGGCTCGTGATCTGTTTTATGCTCTTTGGGTTCCTGATCTCTTTATGCAACGAGTCCAGAGCAATGGGCAATGGTCATTATTCTGTCCTAATGAGGCTCCAGGCCTGGCAGATTGCTGGGGTGAAGAATTTGAGAAGCTTTATATTCATTATGAGAGAGTGGTTAGTGCCGTTGTACCTATTCTTATTGGTTGTATATATTTTCTTCTAAGCAAAAATTTAGCCACTAAAATTTCTCCTGCTTGATATTTAGGGTAAGGCAAAGAAGGTTGTCCAAGCACAGAACCTGTGGTTTGAGATCCTGAAATCCCAGATAGAAACTGGGACCCCTTACATGCTATTTAAGGTGATTAGTCAAAACAAAATTTTACTACTTATTGTGTGTTTATGATCCAATGTGTTTTATGATCTCAACCTTTTGTTTCAGGATACTTGCAACAAAAAAAGCAACCAGCAAAATCTTGGCACCATTAAATCTTCAAATTTGTGTACTGAGATTATAGAGTACACAAGTCCAACAGAAACTGCAGTCTGCAATCTGGCATCTATTGCACTACCAAGATATGTGAGGGAAAAGGTATGTTATATGTGGTGCTTACATAGTTGCCCCTATCAGGTCTGCTTGTTTATGCAATTAACCTTATTCCCTTTCTTATGTACTTCAGGGGGTCCCACTGGAGTCTCACCCATCTAAGCTTGTTGGGAGCAGAGGTTCTCAAAATAGATATTTTGATTTTGACAAACTGGGAGAGGTTTGATTCTTTGCCTTACAAATGCACTTAGTTGTTGTGTGATGTCACTTTTAAGGCTATTATGATTACTGATTGTGATTTCCTGGTTTTTGGGCAGGTTACTGAAATTGTCACAAGAAATCTTAACAAAATTATTGATGTCAATTACTACCCTGTTGAAACTGCCAGAAGATCAAATATGCGTCATAGACCTATTGGTATTGGAGTTCAGGGGCTTGCTGACACATTCATCTTACTTGGAATGGCCTTTGATTCCCCTGAGGTATTTGCTGACAAATAAATGTGTGTCTACACATACCTTTTAATTTGAATTATTTTCGCTTGATAGTTAACTTGTTCTGGATTTTAGGCTCAACAACTGAACAAGGACATATTTGAGACCATATACTACCATGCCTTGAAAGCTTCTTCTGAGATAGCTGAGAAGGAAGGCCCCTATGAGACATATAGTGGGTGTCCTGTGAGTAAGGTATGTGAGTTTGATAAGTGAGGCATGAAGTTGGTTATTCAATGTGATTGCAATGCCTTAGCTCTTAATGGATGTTCATTTCCTGCTGATCTACCGCTTTGCTCACTGCTTAATTGTCTTTTGCTTCAATTTCAGGGTATTCTGCAGCCAGACATGTGGGGTGTTACTCCTTCAGATCGGTGGGATTGGAATGGTCTTAGGGAGAAAATAGCTAAAAATGGAGTGAGAAATTCACTTTTGTTAGCACCTATGCCAACTGCTTCTACTAGCCAGATTCTTGGAAATAACGAATGCTTTGAGCCATACACTTCGAATATCTATAGTCGTAGAGTTCTAAGGTTTGCCTTTGCTTCCTAATGTATCTCCTACAAATTATTTGTTTACCATTGCTGAAAACTAATTTTCTGTCTATATCCAGTGGGGAGTTTGTAGTGGTGAATAAGCATCTTCTTCATGACTTAACTGAGATGGGTCTTTGGTCTCCCATTGTTAAGAACAACATAATACATGAGGATGGTTCTGTTCAGAAAATTCCAGAAATACCTCATGATCTCAAAGCAATTTACAGGTACAGATTGCTGTTTTATATCTCCGGTCCCTGTTTTATCCTTTAATCTCTATTAATTGTAAAGCTAAGGTTTATACTATATCTTTTTATATACTAGGACTGTTTGGGAAATCAAGCAAAAGACATTGGTTGACATGGCTGTTGATCGTGGATGCTACATAGACCAGAGCCAAAGCTTAAACATACATATGGATCAGCCTAACTTTGGAAAACTAACTTCCTTGCACTTCTATGCTTGGTCAAAGGTATTAACAGTTGATCTTTATTCTGATTAAACAAAACACATTTACAGAACTGTTGACTTATTCTTTTTCTGATTCATTGATTTTATTCATTCATGTCTATGGCTATGTAGGGTCTGAAGACTGGGATGTATTATCTAAGATCTCGTGCTGCAGCCGATGCAATCAAATTTACTGTCGATACTTCCATGCTTAATGTATGAGCACTGCATTGTGTTAAATTTACATCACTTTGCCTAAAGTCATTCAATTTTGTCAAATTCTCTAACATAAAATTTGTTATTCCTGGTAAATTATAGGAAAAGCCGAAGGTCGAAGATGATGATACAAAGATGGCACAAATGGTATGTTCCTTAACCAACCGCGAGGAGTGCATGGCTTGTGGGAGCTAAGGTTGAAACTTTGATTTAGAGCAACAACTTTAAAACACATTTGTTTTAACTTCCTATCCAAGGCTATCCAAAGGCGCAAGAATAGTGATTTGTTTGTTGTTTGGCTTCAAGTTCAAATGTCTTGATCAAATAGTAGTATATCTAAGTTAATGTAACTTCAACTTCTCTGTATAGTTATGGTTTGGTAATCTAATGGTTGCAAACTTTGCAACTCTCAGATTCTCAGTTACTACAATTTTATATATTGAAACATTTACATTTTGTATAAAGTGGTATTATCTACTATTGAAGGTGTCTTAATATGACTGATTTGTTTAAGAATGTAATTTGTTCATGATTTTAAGTGAATCGACCTTAATTTAATCAATGAAAATTAGTAATATGTAAATCTAATTAACTCAGATTTCGAAATAACTTCGTACCAGTCTGTGGCAAACAAAATATATACCCAAGCAAGCTTGAATACTTCCAAGTTCTGGCCGAAGTTCAAATAAAAGCTTTTAGCCACTGGCCCAAAATTAATGCCTTTGAAGCCCATTTAGATGGCAAATAAATGAATAATCACATATGATTGCAGGCTTGGTTAGGCTATGGGCCCAACATTGCAGCCAACAATTTGATGTATTATTCATTTGGGAATTACTAATTAGGTTGCCAAACAAATATTTTTTTAAAAAAGAATTTTTAAGAATAAATAAAGGGTAATTATTCGATACACTGGCGGTGTAAATTTTGGACTCCACAAGCGGGTTGTGGAGTTGACGCATGTCTATTTTTTTAATTAATTAAGTTTTAAATATTTCAATTTAGTCCCTAAATGACACATGTCACCCTTTAGAACCCGCTTTTGTAGTCTGCTAAACTCCACTGACTGTGTATTGTATAATTTGTCATAAAAAAATAATAGAGCTGGCAAAATGAACCCGAAACCCGTCCGAACCCAAACCCGAAAATACCCGAACCCGAGACAACCCAAACCCGACCCGAGCCCGATATCAAAATAATATTAAAAAAATTCAAGAATTATTTATAAAATAAAAATTTTTCATTATTGTTTAGAAAAATCACATTTCTTCCTTTTAATATTAATATTAAATAAAGCTATTACATATAAATAAATAAGTCCAAGTTCTTTATAGGTTCAATTAAGGTCCATTAGCTTTTAATTTATTTAATCTAAGGCTTGCATTTTGATGATTTGTTTAATTTAATACTTAATTTATTTTAATTTGCTACAATTTAGTATTAATTAGCATTAAATAGTTTAAATTAGTGTTGAAGTATATGCATTTTATATTTAATTCAGTTAATTTAAATGTTGCACACAAATACACAACTTAATAATTGTCGGTGGCGTTGTCTTTCCAAAGAAGAGTTTTCACTTTTAGCAAGTAGGATCATTTTCTTCTTGAGACCTTTTACTTTTTTTCATCATGTGGGAGCCTCTGAATGTCTTTAACGATGAGACGGTTCTTTCGCTAGTATTTTTTAACAATTACTCAATCTTTATATATACTTCCTCCGTTCCAAAATAATTGTCGTTTTTTGGATGAATGTGGTCCTAGGAATATATTGATTATCATGTTATATTATATACTCTATGTTGTTATATTATAATTACCAATAAACTTATAGTAAAATAAAAGATAAACAATTATTTTTCTTTTAAAAAAAAAGCTTGCACGTTGAATCAGGATGAGCCAGAAATTCAGATCGGACTTTGAATATCGAAAGTAAACCTGAACCCGAAATACCCGAACCTGACAGAACCCAAAAATACCCGAACCCAAAAATACCCGAACCCGCCCAATTACCGGTTCTTAAAAATTGATGGGAGAATTCAGAATTGACAACACAATCCGAATTTAATATTACTCAATCTTTTAGTTTCAGTTGAATGTTGACCTCTGTTGTTGCAGCAGTTCAAAGTTTATGTATATGTTACTTAGTATTATTCTTTGAAGTTTGACCTATGAATTTTATATTTTATAAGCCATTTGGTGGTCTTCAATAAAAGGTAAAAAAAAACACGAAACAATTATATTTTTGATATTTTCAACATTAGAGTTTCGGAATACTAGTATATTATTCAACTGCCCAAAAGTAAAAGTTTGATTAGCTCAAAAGTTACATAGTCAAAAAATCTATAATAAGTGCCGTTATGAAGCAAATTATGTCCCTTTTTGGTAGTTTATGTGAAGTTAATGTAAAGAGAATACATTCAGATTGACGGTCGTAAGAGGGGAACTAAATAAATATTATGATCCAAATATATTGAAACAAGTACGGATCCAAATATATTGACGGTCCCTTTTGACTTGAGGTTTAGGTAAAACATAATTAACCAACCAGGTGCCTACAAAACCAAAGACTCTTTCACAAAACATGTGATACAAATATAATTCGACCGTCCTTTGCCGGTGATTTCAATTTCCAGACTTGTTCGAGTCAATCTTGTTCATGTTAATTGGTCAAAATTTGGGCCGCGGCAGCCACACATCCTTTTTTTTTTTTTTTAAATACATGAAAGATAAAAACTATATTAAATTAAAATTCCGGTTAAAAACTACCCCTCTTCCATCCACTAGAACCGTCTCAAAAACCTGTTGGGGAGGAACACAAAAGCATTCATGATAAACTTCCAAGTCACAGTCCATCATCGATGACTTGTCTGCACAACTTTGTTTATGTTATATTATGAATTTCTTAAAAAAATGCTATATATATACGTCTCACTTCCGAACATCTATGATTTAGTAATTATATTCAAAAAAGAAAATGGATGGAAAGAAAAATATTTTCAAGCATAGTTTTTTGTATCTAATTTATTTTTTAAGCTTTGTATATACTTTAGTTTTGGTATTAAAAGAGAAAACAAAATTACAAAAACTCCTAACTTAATTATTCATTGGGAAAAAGCCGGCATTGAGCCTATATACCTTTTTTTTTAATTAAGGGTATCCCAAGTCCTATTCAAACTAAGACTAATCTGTTTTGAGAGTATACAAATTGAAGTACTCCAAACAGTGACGGATCTAGAAATTTTTTCTAGGGTGGACACAACATACTTTATATATACTTTAAAAAAAACACTATTAAAAATATTTAATAATGTGAAAAGCTCTTTAAAATCAACTTGTTAAAACCTTTTTTTTTTTGGTAGAAGGAGATGACTCATCGATTGTTATTTTTCTTTTAAAATATCTCTTTTTCACCAAAAATTAAAAAACAAAATTTGGGAATGAATTTGTACGAGAGCCAGGTAAGAACAAGATATTTAAATTTAAAATCTTAAACGCAATTAAGAAAGAATTGTTCAGGGTTTTATGAGTAAAATGATAGTATATATATATAGCGGGCTTTTATGTTTTTGCTATTTATGTGGGCCTTTGATAAACTTAAGCAAATACACATATTTTTACTAATATTCATATGGGCCAATGTGCATTTAATATGGTTTAATATAATTGGGGTGGGCACTACAATTATTTTGGAGTGGGCACCCATTTAAAATATGCACAAGTAATAAATTTTTTTACAGTTTGAGGGTGGGCACGTGCCTACCTTCCCTACAACATCCACCCGCCCCTGACTCCAAACAAATACGCTTTCGAAGGATCGAACTTGTATTCTCACTCTTATCAAAGTAGAATTTGTGACCATCTCAGCCCATTGGTATTGAGGCTATACTTTAGTTAATTTACAGAGGAAACAAAAATTTTAAGCTGGACTTTTGTGGGGCTTGCATGTGGGAATATTTTATAAAGGTAGGTCTAGATTATTATTATTATTATTATTATTAAGTAATAAAATATTTGTTCAAAACAATAACTGATTTGTTCAAATAACTTGACTAAGAGATATATTATATATATACAATAGTAAAAATTTGACCCCATAAATGCAAACCCTCCCTCCAACTAATTCTTCTACTATTTCCTTCCATGAACATATATATAGGCAAAACAAAACAAAATTCTTTTCCTACTAATTTGTTTACTTGGCAAAAAGGGTTTCCTTACTTTTGGAGCCATTGTCGGAGTCAACTTAAAAAATTTTCGAGTAACATCTCTCAAACATGTCATTTTCTTTTGGTTGTTATTACAAGGATGGGGATATCCTAAGAATAATAGGAATAGGATGTGACTTATTGATTGGGTTGGGACAATTAGACTATTTATTGAAAAATTAAATGTTTTATATGGTATCATTTTGAGGATGTTATATATATGTTAGGTTTAGTTTCAATTAGACTTTGGGATAAAAAAAGAAGGAAAAAAATGAATTTTGGTTCTTTTACTGATATTAGATATGGAGTAAAAGTCCAATATAAATTTTTAGAGGGGAACTAAAAAAGTTAAGTACGAGTTACATGTTCTTTCAGAAATGGGTAATTTGAATTTTGAGTCGCGTCTCTTAATTTAGATGTGGAAGGAAATATTTTCAATATAAAGTCTTATGATTATGAATCTTAAACATCAGAAATTCCTTTTCCACCTTCTTTTAAGAAAAAAAATATCTTAAAACTTGCATGTTGATCCATATGCCTATTCTAAATTGTACTTTAAATCAAAAGTAAGATGTGTTTGTCAAAATTTATATCACTTAACTTTTTGAATGCCAAGCCAAGAATGCTACTTCCTTTTGTGAAAGGCCAAATTAGCTATTAGCATGATATAGCCAAGTTGACAACATGTATTGAATTGATGTAATCTTTTCTCCAATCGACATAATAAACAAACAAAAAGAAAAATGTCTACGAAAACAAAGGCGATTAGAGCTCGTTTGGTATCGTTTTTGTTTTCTGTTTTCTGTTGTCAATTTCCTGTTTTTGGAAACAAAATAGTGAAAACACGTTTGGCAGGCTGTTTCCGTTTTCAAAAATTTTGGAAATAGAAGCAGTGTTTTGGAAAAAAGTGGAAGCAAGAATTTTGTGTTTTCATGTTTTTCCAAAACACTTCCAAAACACAGGAGTATAATGATGAACAGTAACTCACATGCTTTTTAACCATTTTTCTTTTACTTTTTTTATTTAAAAACATACAATCAAATTGTATATCCAAACATGTTTTTGTTTTAAAAAATTGACAGCACAACAAATACAAAACGAAAACGGAACAAAAACAAAAAACAGAAAAACGAAAACGATGCCAAACGACCCCTTAGTGTTCCATTTTGTGTCTCATTTGGCGTCTGGTTTTCAACTATTCTTTCGTTATCGTCCAAAAGCACTATTAATCTCGTTCTTACCTTCATATGAGTTCTCAAAGTCTTCTTTCTAGATTTTTTTTAATGGTTGTTAATTTTGTTTGCCCATCCAATATTATGTCAACACATTTGACTTTGACTTGCTTCATTGATAAAATTATTATTACAAAATTTATTTTTTCAACTATATCCAAATTTATAATATCAATCCTTAAATCGATCCAAAATTGATTCAATCTATTAGGTTCAAGAACGAATAATTCTTTATATAATAATAAATATATATAATATACTAAAGAAAAATGGAGGAGATCACTGCAAATTTAAAATATTAGTGTGGAATTTTCCGTACTTCTCCTATATACTATAATACTTAGTAAAACATTCTTTATTAATGTTATTCTTGTGCTTTTCTTAGAATAATTTAATCCCCGAACAATTAGCAAAGTCACATTATAAGATTGTACTATGATTAAAGTATATTAATTAAAAAAATAAACTTCAATTTGCAAAGGTACACTCACACTAGATTGAAATTGAATATCAATAAGTATATTTAAATATTTAATTACATAACAAAACTTTAATTTAATGTCATTTGCAAAGGTAGGCATAAAAGAAGTTTCAAGTGGAAAAAAATTCTTGAACTATTATTCTATTTTTTTTTCTCTCCAATTATTCTTGTGTGAATTGAGATGTAATCCTCATTTTTAAAATTTTAATGTTCGACCGACTTCCATCACTTCTAGCTAGACATGTGATGAATGAACTTGGACATCACTTTACTCCCAAACGTTGCATTTTTTTTTTTGGGTGAAACCAAACATTGCATTTTGCTATTGAAAACGTATATAATTATCATTTCAATATTGATAGATATAGAATTCATTCACATTTATAAAAATATATATAATCGAAATATAAAATAAGTAAGAAAATTTCTTTTGTTTTCTTTAATTTGAGATATAATGCTTTTTAAAATTGATCTTTGTACAAATTTGGAATCTAATCCAAGGTAAAAGCAATTTGTTCTAGAAGTACAAAAACGGAAAAGGAAGTGAAGTGACAGAAAACGAACTCATATTCTTATTTGATTCGTCAAAGGCTCCCTAACTATTTTTTTTTCCTTCGATGGGATCCTTCAAACTTTTGATTAACACAAATCAAAATGATGACTTATGCTCTTGATGTCTCTAATGTCACTCGCTTATTTTTATTTTCACCTGTACTAACCTTTTCATTAATAAGATTATTTGTTACAGTACCAAAAAAATTATAACAAAAATTTGATTACACTTTTGTTAATAGTCGTCGAAGACTATTAACCCTTAACCCTTATTTCAGGTCTAGAATTTATGAATGCGTTTTTGAAGAATAAACTTGTATTCTTATTATTATTCAAGTACATAGAACTACTTATCATCTTAGCCTTGGATAATATAATCGGTCATAAGCGATTTATTATTATTTCGTATATCTTCTTGAAAGTTTCAAATAGATATAAACTTGTTGTCTGAAAAACCTTAATAGTAAACAAAATTATTCCATCAACTCTATTAATGAGGGAAATTATAATAACACTATGGTATAAAATTTGAGTTTGATATGGACTGGGGTTGCCGTCCAAATAATCTTTCGAAATTAATTATGTTCATAAATTTCGACAAGTAAATTTCGAAAGACACAATTGAGGACTGAATTGAAAACTATTTATGAAATGATGGGGCTTAATAACAAAATTAACGAAACTACTGTTGTGTGGTGTCGTACAAATACAATACAACAAGAACGGCAAAATCCAAAACGGAAAAGGATGTTTGGTGCCTTGGTGGCCCCCACCTAATCTAGTAACCGCGTCTTCTGATAGCTTGCTTTGACTTTGACTTGGGTCAGCCTTAAGGAAACTCACCGCTCTATTAACCATTCACAAGACGCCACGTCATTCATATCTAACGGGATTGACATTTACACACAAAAAGGGTCAGCCTTAAGGAAACTCACCGCTCTATTAACCATTCACAAGACGCCACGTCATTCATATCTAACGGGATTGACATTTACACACAAAAAATGTACGTAATAATAATTCCATACTTACTTGAACTATTATTTGGAAAAAGGACAAAAAAAATGTATGTATATACATTTTTGACTCCTCTTTTTGTTGCTAAATAATGCCCACTTATTGTTTTATTTTACTTTATTTTGTTTATTTATATTATTTTTAAATTTGTTAGTTAAAATATTAGGAATTTTGCACGTTGGGTTTACTTGGAATTGAGGTGGATTCAATTGAAAAGTAATTACTTAATTAAATAATTCTATAGTGAAAGTGATAATTTGGGGATGTTTTCCACTAAAATCAATTGAGCTCAAGGCTTTTCTTCGTTTATAGAAAGAAAAAAAAAATATATATACTGTTTTATTAATATTAAGCAAATAAAAACCATCTTGTCGTTTATGTGTGAAAAAAATAAGAATGAAGTGCTGAACTTTGTTTGGTTGTTTTGATAAAAACTAAAAAGGTGATTTGTCAACTCTTTTTTTTTTTTTTGTAGAAATTCTTTCTTTCCACCGCAATATTATTGTGCAACTTGATGCATGTTTGAAAATTGAATTAATTAGAAGCAAGAGATTAGATTCAATGATTATTAATCTTTTTTGCAAGCTGTGTTTCACACTATCTGATAATAGTAAATAAAAATATAAAACAAAAAAAAAGAAATATATTAATAATAAATAAATTAAATACAACAAAGTGAACTTTTGTTATGTTTTGCATTTCTTTTTTCGTGGTATTTATCTACATATTTTGAAGAATACTTTGAAGAGGACCAAGATATCTTAGTTTCTGATCTTTTATCCTCAAATGCAATAAATTTTTTCTTAGAAAGAAGTATAAAAAAAAAAAGAAAAGAAAAGAAAAGAAAGTTGCAATAAAAGGATAGATAAATAATACTCCTAAGTAATTTATTTATATAATAATGAGGAGATGAATCCGGCCCAGCCCAACAAGATATATGGGCTTCATTTCACTACATGTCGGCCGAAAGCCTAAAAATTAATTTTCCTTAAAAAAAAAAAAACCCCATTCACACCTAAATCCAACGCGCAAACCGGCCTAGACGGTTTCCTAAGTAAATAGTAGTAAAATTCCAATCCAACTCGTTCACATCTAGAAATTTTTAGATTTCAGACTTTTTGCTCTGTAATTTATTTATTTATTTATTTAATTTTTTTAAAAAATCCTTAATCCCCGACACAATTTGCCCCACTTGCTCCATAGCTATCTTACTTTCCATTTTATTTTATTTTCTCCATTTTTCTGAAAAAAGAAAAAAAGGAAACCAACAAAAATTCAATTTTTCTTCGAATATTTATTCAGCTCACTACTTCATTAAAAGCGGCTTTCAAATTTAACCGACTGATTCTAAAAGACTCTCTCCCATGGCGGCAGAGTAACATACAAACTTTGCCTTATATATATCTATACAGGAAAAAAAAGAAAGAAAGAAAAAGAAAAACGAAACTTGGCACTTGGGTTGTTGTGTATTATTTCTGCAACTGATTCTTTTTTTTTTTTTTTCTGCATTATATTAATCCATTTGATGTGTGAGATAAAAAAGGTGGCGAACAAGAAAGAGCAACGAGGTGGGATCAGTAGCAGAGTACTCGAGCAAGACAATCAATGGTTGTTGATGTATCAGCCGTTGATTATGAGATCAGAAGAAGAGTCGTCTTCATCGTCGGCGCCGTCGTCGTCGTCGATGATGCTGTCTGAAGCTCGAAGAGGAAGGGAGATGTCGGCGATGGTTTCGGCTTTGACGCATGTTGTTGCCGGGGATGTTCCTGATCATCAGGAGGCTGATGGGTTTGGTTCATTCATGTCGAATTATAACAATCTTAATGTTTCTTCTTCATTGGGATATGGTGGGCAGAAAAGAGGAAGGGAGGAAGAAGAAGGCGGTGGTGGTAGCGGTGGAGCCGGTGGAGGAGGGATGGCGGTTGAGTCTGTTTCTAAACTTTGTACTCAATTTGGTAACTTTCCACATGCAGCTGGAAGACCAGTAGGGTCATCTTCTGGTGGTGTACGAGGTGAGCAAATACGCAAGTTGCATAAAGGATATACTCAAAATAAAATAGTACTATTAATAATCAATGTTGTTTAATTAGCAACTTAACATATTTATAACTAGTAGCACATTTTAATATAATTGTGAGCTTAATTAACTACTATGTTCTTGCTATTTATAGTATGATTAAAGTTAAGTTCATGTTCTGTTTTAGCCAAAAATAGCAACTTTACTTTTGTTTTTCATTCTTAGCCTGTTAGCCATATACCTTAGCTTAATCATGAGTTATTTTGTTTTTGTCATGTAGTTTTCTTCTCCAATAATGAATCATTTTCCCATTTAAGTATCATTCTTCTCATCACCATGATTGAATTCCCCTGCATTCTATTTTTAGTAAATGGCTATAATTTTCAATCCAATTTGTTCAAATTATAACTAATAATATTTCTAATTTTTGCTAATTTAAATGCAGTTTCAGAGGCAAATAACACAGCACAATTGGTTCCAACATACGAATACAATAGCAATGAGAATTACAGAGAGGAGCCACGGCGGAGATACAGGGGAGTGAGACAGAGGCCATGGGGAAAATGGGCGGCGGAGATAAGAGATCCCTTCAAAGCCGCTAGAGTTTGGTTAGGAACATTCGACACGGCGGAGGCAGCCGCCAGAGCTTACGACGAAGCGGCGCTTCGTTTCAGAGGCAACAAAGCCAAGCTCAACTTCCCTGAAAACGTCAAACTCCGATCACCTCCTTCAACTAATATTCCGACAACAACCCAGTTAACCATTTCTGATTCTCCGACAACCCTTTTGTCCATTCCGACATCCACCGAGCCAATCGTGCACTCTCAATCTCATAATAACTACTTGGTCCAAAGTCAAAACCCTCAAGTTTCCGGCGGATATTTTGACTATTCTCAGTTTTTCCTGGGTTCCGGTGCGACCGGCAATGATTATTCAAGACAACAACCTATGAATCTATACGACCAAATACTTTTGTCAACTTCAGCAGCAGCGCAATCTTCTTCCTTGTCTGCTTCTTCAATGTCAACTTCTTCTTCAGTTTCTTCTTCAACACCGACGTCGTATCCTCTTGTTTTCCCTATTCAAACATCAGGTCAAGGTGGCGGTGTTGGAGATTTTTCGGTGCGTTGGTCAGATAATTCTAGTTCTACTCCTAATTATACTTCAACCTCCTCATAGTTTATCTTTATTATTAGTATCTTTTTGTTAGTATTTTTTTTCTTGCCTTTTGCTCATTCTATGGTTTTGGTATGTACTATTGCTTTGTAACTATTGTTTTTTTTTTAATATGAAAAACTACTAATTATTTTTAGAAATTAATTTCTTAATTTAACAAGGTGGATGGGTTTCATCATGTCCAAGGCAAGGCATGCCGCCAATCACTTTGTAAATTTTACAGGTCCATTAGTTGAACCGTCATATTTTTAGATTTATAGATTGCTTATGAAGGTCCGAATTACCAGTGCTTTCCACACAATTCAAGTATTTATCATTTTGTCAACTTCTATAATTAATGGTAAATTTTACAATACATTCTCGGTGTAGTTTAGCAGACTACACAAGCAGGTCTTGAAGGGTGACATGTATCATTTAAGAATTAGATTGAAATATTTAAAACTTAATTAATTCAAAAATTAGACACGTGTTATAGTTTTTTTTTTTTACAACAATTAATTATAGTTTAGTGGTATATATATTCTTTTTGGTTGATCTCGTCTAATTCCCTTAGCAACAAATCCAATCTATTCAACAATCAATTATAATCTATCGAGTTTCATTGATATTAGTTCAACAAACAAAAATAAAAGAAAGCTTTGAATTTAAGATTTTGACCCATGTTTTGGACCTTTATAATAGCACTGATGATATAATATATAGTAATTTAATTAGTAAGCTAGATCATTTTGGGAAGGAAGTCAACTCCATTCGAATCAAAAGACTTTGATCTTCTTCAACTATATCACGTGCGTTTATTCATAACAATTTTAAAGAGTACGTGGAAGTGTTGAACTACTATCTCTCTATAGTAATGCATGTATGTATGGGTTTTTGTATAGAAGGGAAGTCAAACACAATGTCTTACATGTATAGTCCAGTTCGAATATTTCTGGTCAATATGATCTAATTATTGATGGGCTAATTATTGGCAAAAAAAAAAAAAAAAGAAGAAAGAAAGAAAAAGGGATGGCCTTAATATATTAATATATATATGCTGGTTGATGAGAAATTCTATATTCTATAATAATTTAACAACGATTAATTAATGTTGGTTTCGAATTAATCATCATTGTCATAGTGATTAATATTGAATTCTTCTGAAATCATAATTCGAATTATAAGATAAGCTAACACATTGGGGTATCTGATTTTAGCTACCTAGACCTAGCTAGAGAGGACAAATAAAGGGAACTGATTAATTTAAGTTAATTAAGCGAAGCAATTAATTAAGATGAATCAACGATCTGTGGTAGGCTAATTGAGGTCGACCCATTTGTTTTGTAGGAGATTTTTAGAGCATTTTTGAAAGCGACGTTACAATAAGAATCTTAAAAGAGTTAAGAGTGTGAACTGAATTAAAAAATATATTAAGTAAAAAGCTCCAAGGCAGAAGAAGCTTGAAGAAGAGGTTGTTATTTACGTATCAGCAAAGAAGGCTTTGTCTCGTCAATGATAAAATAGAACAATTTAGTAAAGAAAAGACATGGATGGATATGTGGATCATACGTGGACTTCCCGTGTTTCTTCAACCTTTTGTCTTTCCACGATTCAAGTTATATCCTCAATCGTTAACCTCATCATCTCATCTTCCTCGAACCACCTACATAGATCCATACTATATCTCTCAAGGTGCCCATTCTATTTAATACTTTCATCCTCATCTAATTTATTACGTTTTGGCATAAATCGAATAGAGCATCGATCTTTTTAGGCAAGTAAATACAATTTTTGGGATTTCACGATCAGCCTCTGATAGGACTTACATTGGATCTACAAATCTTGGGTGGGACTTACATTGAATTTACAGATCGCCCATCAAAGAGGAATTGCTGATAGTGACAATATAAATTGAATCTAAACCTTACAAAACAAAGTATTGAATCCTAATTACTAATAGCAATCCTTGTCGCAACCTATTTGAGGTTGGCCGGTGAGAAATACTTTTTCTTCAATTAGATTTACAGATAGCCCACCAAGAAGAGTTGCAGACAATATAATTTGAACTTGATCCTTACGAACAAACTATTCCATCCTTAAACTAACCCTTGTTGGCAATGTGATAGCTCTCGTTCTAGTTACTAAAACTAGCTAATTTCTTTCATAATCTCACATGCAAACAAAAGTAACCATCAAGCTAGCAAGAATCTATTCTCCTACATCTGAAATATCAAATTATACCCACTTGAAATCACAGTAGTATTCATATATATAGGTATATATAGCTCCCTCCCTTGCTATTGAAAATAGCTTTGTGGGCGTGTGCCTAATATGTCTTACTCAATAGAGTTTGAAATGATAAAGTAGAAGAAATGCACATATCCTAGTTGCAAAGGCAAGGCAATTAGTAACTAGGAAGTCCAAGTCCACTCAAACAAAGTTAAATTAAAACTAGACCAATTAATTGACACGTCACACTATTAATTATTGGTTCCAAAAAGGAGAACACTAAACTAGTTGGGTCAATGCCAAAAAAAAAAAAAGACTAGTTGGGTCAAACTAGACCCAAGTTCATAATTGAAAAGTGGTCTATTTGGGAGTAAACAAAATGGAGGCCCAAAACTAAAACCCGCCTCGAGCAGTTTCGAGAAACTTCAAAGAAGATCAAATGAAAGGGCCTTCAAGCCCAAAATGTCGGGGGACAGGTCTTCAACGAATCTTAGCCGCTGATCTATGTAAACCTGGAAAAAATAGAAATAAAAAACCCTAATTCTTAATCGGCTAAAACCCTAACTCTGATTCTCTTTATAAACCCTTTCCTGCTTCTTCCTTCTCATCAGCCCCCTAGAGATCTTCCATTGCTCAATTTCACCTTTTCTTCTTTAAAATTTGTTTTTTTTGTATCTATGGTTTTCGTTTAAAGTTAGTCGATGATGATAAATCTAAGGCTTGTTTCTCAAAACATTCGCAGTGGCCGCCTGAGAGCTTTCGCCTTCGCCGGGCTTGAGAGCTTCTGCTGTTTTACTCCTTCCTTGGATGTCTGAGACTCTCCCTTTAACTTTTATCTTCCTTTTTTTCTTTCTCTAAAGTTTATTCTTTGATTCACCTCTAAGTCACTGCCAATATCTGTTTCTTGATGTAAAAAACTTCTTTTTGGGTATGTTTATAGGTTCATTAAATTGGGATTTTGGATTTTTTGAAATTTGATTGCATATTGATGTTAGTTTCATGATCATTTGAATGAATTGATATGTTGATATGTTGTGATTTTGCAAACATTGGGATTTCAAGGTCGATGATGATAAATTGAAAGGCTTGTTTCTCAAGAACATTCGCAGTGGCCGCCTAAGAGCTTTCGCCTTCGCCAGGCTTGAGAGTTAATGCTGCTTCATCCTTCCTTGGATGTCTGAGACCTTGATTCCTTTACTTACCCTTTTGCTTTCTCGTTAATATTATAGTTCTTAAATTCGTGGTCAACAATTTAGTTTCATTGTCTTTTTGTTCAAGTAATATGTGTTATATATGTGTGGATTCAGTTGATGATGATAAATCCAAAGGCTTGTTTCTCAAGAACATTCGCAGTGGCCGCCTAAGAGCTTTCGCCTTCGCCAGGCTTGAGAGCTAATGCTGCTTTATCCTTCCTTGGATGTCTGAAACCACCTTGATTACTTTACTATATTATTTGTCTGTCTGTTTTTAGTGTAGTTCTTAAATGTGGTCTGAAAAAAGTTACTTGTTCAATTTGTCATTCATAATTGTGATTATTGAGTTGATGATGACAAATCTAAGGCTTGTTTCTCAAAACATTCGCAGTGGCCGCCTAAGAGCTTTCGCCTTCGCCAGGCTTGAGAGCTTGTGCTGCTTTATCCTTCCTTGGATGTCTGAGACTTTGTTTGTTATAATTTTCTTTCTCTATTTATTGATAACAAGTAGTTTTGATTGTCTTCAACCTTGCTCTGCTCATTTGATTTCCTGCATTTTATATCTGATTTTGGAACGTGAACTGAATTTTCCTTGCGTAGCTATCTCTCTGTCCTTGCAGCGGAAATTGCAGCTTCAATGGGCACTGGTTGTCTGGACTGCCATGGCTCGAATTCTAGGCTCTAGCTTGGATGCATGGGAAATAGAATATTGCTTGGTCTCCAATGTCCGTCCATACTTTATAAGATCATAGTGCAAATTTAGATTAGAGTATCACAAATGTTCATTAGTGAATCCTGTAAATTGTACTTGAAGTCAAATATTAATAGAAGAAATGGCTTATTTTGGAACATGTTTCATCAATCCCTTTGAGATGTTCATTGGTTTAATCAGTCTTATACTCTTAAATTTGGTGTATGGCTATATGAACAATAATACTTTTCATGGCCGCTAGTTTATGAAAATTTTGAATAGGCGATAAACTAAACATGTCGGAGGAGGGAGTTCTTCATCTTCTTGAATCAGAATTCGTAAGTTTCAAAGATAAGGAGTTACCCTCATGGCTAGCAAAGATACAGATTCCAATTTCTAGGTAAAACATTCCTTCTTGGATCATGAAGCAATCTTGCAAGTTTAAATCTCTCAACACGAGGGTAATTTAGCCAGTCTATATAAGCGGAAAAAAACCACCAACATTTCATTAAAATTCTATGCAAATATATAATGATTCTGAACACAAACAATTTTGAAAGATTACATAATCTCCCTATCCATATAAATTAGTGAAATTTTGTTGACAGAGATCTCACACTTAGTTTATAGAGAAACATGAGGTTATCTTTTCCTCTTTGACATCAAGCTTCTGCGTTCAGCTTCCCTTTCTGCAACCAAGACGTGAAACTCTGAACCAAGCATGTCATGTATGTTGATATTCAGTGAACTGCTCAACTCAACTGTCTGCATGATCAAATCTGCATCCATAATGAAACCTAAAGTAGACAATACACGGATAGCATTAGCAATTCTGCATATGTGTTGCCTCATCTCCAGAGAAGTATAAGCTGGGCTTTTTTCTTCAGGAACTGCAGATTGTTCTGCACTATTAGCTTGATCAATCATCATACTGTCTCTGACTTCAACATGTTCACCAACCCATATGAATCCATTACGTCCAAGTATCAAGTCAACGCCAAACTGTTCAAGGTGATGGAAATGCTGTTTGCTTTTCTTCACCAGGTAAGGATCAATCATGAGCAACTGGCCTTTTTCAAGCTGTGTAGATTTCAAACCCATCAGCAACATCAATTATTATAGCGGAAAAGGAAGACAAATTGAGTATTGTACGAAAGTTCTAATTAAAGCATCAACATTTTGTGGCAAGGCTTACAAAATGGAAAGAGTGTAAGTTCTGTGCAATAGCTATAGTCTACAAAAGATTTCACACAAAATGCAACTAGGTCTTTATGCCACCAAAATTACAGTTCCTTGCACCCTAAATACCTCTATCTTGGTTTAGCTGGGTAATATACAAGAATGACAAAAACACTTAAAAGACCTAAATCTCATGAATTGGCTACATTGCAACATCTTGCTTAACTATAAATTCTTATTCTAGCAAAGTTCTAACTTTCCAAAATCTAAAGAGGGAAACAGAAACAAATTGAGGACAAGCTAAAGCACTGCTCCCTCCTGATTCATAATATTCTCTTTTCATCAGTTGTTCACATAAAGTTTGTTATATTTGCATTATTTTATCTGATATTGCTTGTGTTAAAGATAACATGAAGAATGTAAACAATAAGATATGTCAAAGAAGACGGAATAAACAAAAACTTTCTTACTAAATACCTTTCCATACTTTTGACTTCTTGCTTGGAGTTGTAAGCTGCCATCATGCTGGAAATTACGAACCTCAGCCTGAGGCAAAAGAATGTTATTTTTTAAACTGAATGGTTCATTGTCTTCTTCTATTTGTTGTCATATAACATGTTCATAAACAAAATGTAACAATAAACCATAAGTGTGGTACTGGACTTACACAGACAACATCATTCTCCTCGAAAATACTACGCATGTTGAGTTCATCCAAAGCAGTTCGTCGCCTCTAACAATCAAAAAATGAAACATTAAACTCGGAAAATTTGTAAGCATAAGAAACAAAAAAACAGAGACAACTCAGAGGTTAGCCACCATATGGCATTCAAAAGCATCCGTAAACAAGTCGTTTTAAATAGTGAGGTCATCTGAAGTCTGAACAAACAAGCGATCAAAATATTACAAGGACAAGGAGTATTGATTTCTAAAGCTTAATTAGATGGCAAGTCTCCACCAAATTTCAGAATAGTATGTCACTTACATCCACTTTCTTTAAAGAGATCATATCAAAACAGGGACATATCATCATTGCTAGAAAAACATCATGGCACAGTCAAACATCAACCAGCAATTAACAGAACACAAAACCCAGATATATGGAGAGTAGAAAGGAGGAACTATAAACAGCTAATAGTTTAAAGTGACAATCCTTGGCAAAAACTATTCTATACATTACTAAACATTTGAAAATCATAGATCATTAGAACACACTAAACAATGATTCTTTCTTATGCTTTGAATATTACTAAAATAAACAAACTGAGACCATAATCACTAGTATTGTTTCCATGGGTGATGCTTTAGAAGTTACCTGAATACCATCAGGCATGTTCATTGAAGAAAGCATTAAAACCGCATCTTGAGTAAAATTGATTTCCAATCTCCACCGCTTTTGAGCAACCTGGACATCCAAAATCAACATAACATGTCAAGTCGATTAGCTTTGTTTCCAAAACCCACCGCTTGAAGAACTAATTTTATGGCGTTTTTACACATTACCTCGACTATACGGCCCACTACAATATCCCCAACCTCTGGCTTGTACCTAGCGCGTAAGCCGCGTACGTAAACCAGTTTGTTGACACGCTCCACCACGCCACAGACGGTTGCCACCAACTCGCCGTTGAGGTCCGTTGTTCCATGTCCCCTTCATAAAATTTATTTAAAAAAAAAAAGTGAAAAAAGGAGCTATAAATCAAATTGATAAATTCATACAAAAATGCATGTAAAGTTTATGTAATTAAATGAAAAATGGAAAATAGGGAGATGGAGTACTTGAGAAAAGCATCATCGTAGTTCACTTGAATACTATCGGCGACGGTAACAGAAGCGTCGGAATTGGCCTTAGCAGAGAGAGTTTGAAGCTTTTCGAATGCTCTTTGAAGTCGTATTCTTTGTGTTTGGTTCAATGGTAACTTTAATCCTCGCATTTTCCTTTGTTCTCTCTGCCAACTAGATCAAAGCTTAGACTTTGGGAGTGTATAGAAGAAAGCTCTGGCTAGAACGACAGGAAAACCCTAAACCCTGATACTTCCCCTAATTCTTACTTTTGGCTTGGGCGCTAATGAACTAATCTTTGGGCTCTTTATCGGCCTCCGTAATTCATACTTTTGGGCTAATAAAACAATCATTGGGCTTTTATGGGCCTGAATTGGCCATCTTATTTCTTTCATGTTCTAAAAAAAAAAACCCCTTTTCCCCTACAACTTTTTTCTTTTTTTCTTTTTCAATCAGATTAAAGCTATCCTATTAAAACTAGGCAAATTATAGAATACATCGTCGCTGGAGTTTATCAGACTACATAAGCGGGTCCTGAAGGGTGACATGTATCCTCTAGAGACTATATTGAAATATTTAAAACTTAATTAATTAAAAAATTGGACATGTGTCAACTTCACAACCCGCTTGTGGAGTCCAAAATTTATACCGCCAGTGTATCAAATAATTACCCTTAAAACTATCCTACAAGCATTTTGGCAGTAATAAATCTTTCTCTTATACCGTTTCTAGGGAAATTTCCACACAATCAGGAAAATTAACTAGAATTTTGTCCACATGATATGTCATTGCTAGTCATTCATATTTTGTAGCAAAACTCCATTTTAATAGTGGTGGACCCATTTACTGGATCAACCATATAAGAATATGTCATGGAGAACAAATTTCGGGTCAATTTTTCTGATCTTATAGCAAAACTCATGTTTCTAGTTGCAAAATTGGGGTATTGGGGTAAAAGTATGAAGAAAAGAGAATTCAAAGTGGTTGGCAAAAATGAATAACTCAATGAAGGATATATATTATATATATAAAAACTAAATTAAATTCAGTTGGCATTGCATCTATAAACAAATATGAGCTATATATTATAAATAAAACAATCACTATACTGCCATTTCTTTCTTTCAAAATTCTTCTAGCTATCTATGCCTCATGATTTCTGACCAAAGGATAACTTGTTTCATCTTTTGGTTTGTCTTGTGTTGTATTTCTCAATTCCCCTGCCCTGCATGAACTCAAAAACTTGGAAAATTCAAAATCCCATTGCTTGTTGAGAGGTTTGCTTCAATCCAAGTTATCTTGAGCTATTCAGGGCGTTGGGATATTTTGAGAAGATCCCCACCAATTTCTCGATCATCTTCCACTTTTTCTCTTCGATTTCCATCCAATTCCCCTGCATAATTATAGTTCATACCCAAATTACCAGGGCCTCTTTCATTTTCTCCCACATAAGCACTGAAATTGTTCCTCGAAGGCTTAATCTTAGAGCAAAATATTTCTCGAAAGTTGTTGAAGCAGCCATGGTCATATACACGTGGCCTTTGGACTCCTCTATATCGAAATGTCTCATATGTAGTCTAAAGAAAAAAAAATGAAAAACTGAATCAGAAAAAAGAATGGTTCACATGTGATCATATAAGTTTTTTGCATGGTTTAGGGTTGAAAGAAACTGATACCTGGTTTGTTCCAATAAGATACAAATGGAAGCAAGTGAGACCTCCAACAAACCAAAGGAAAATGAAGCTATAAACCATTAAAACCACTGAAAGTGGTGACTCTTTCATTGCTTTCCACACTGTTCCATTGTCATCCACGAGGAATTTTATGTTCAAAGCCGACATTGCAAAGATGAAGATGCAGAGAAGACTTGCAGAAGAAATGAACATAAAAAAGGACCGGTAGTTGCGCTGCATATACACAAAGTTTAGTATATTTCTCAAGATTACTTCAACAATGCATTTCATTTGAAGATTAATTGCTTAATGCCCTTTTTACCCCTGAACTTGTATGGTTTGGATGTTTTGCCCTCTCAACTTCAATTTTGGACATTTTACCTTCAGTCCCTCTCAAATTGTAGGTATGAGTGTGTGGTCATTTCACTAATGTGGCATTGCCAAGTCAGTCAAAAAATACCACATCGGACCAAACCACAGAAGTGGCATTGCCATGTGGCATTATTTTGGTGCCACCTGAGTGACGTGACAATGCCGACAGTTTGAAAGGGGCTAATGGGCTCTAAATTGGAAGTTCAGGGTAAAATGTCCAAAATTGTAGTTCATGGAGTAAACCGTAGAAATTCAGGGGGGTAAAAGGGGCATTAAACCGAAGATTAATTAATTACCATTCCAATGCACTGGCCAACCCAAGGACAATGGTGGTCAAACCGCTCGACGCAGTTATCACAAACAGAGCAATGTGAGCAACGAGGTGGACGATAAAGCATACATGTGGTGCAATATTTCACCCTTATAGCCACACCATTAACAATGACTTCTTTTGTTGTTGGTAATCGAGGGGTTGGCGTTTGTGATCTTGATCCAAATGCATCAATTGAAGCCGATGAATCATAACATAACTCTTCTGTTGGTGGATTTGGATTCCGAGGAACAATCCCAGGATCCCGGGCCGATGTAAGAAGAAGCAGTAACAAAACCTAACACAAAACCAAAACTAACAAGTTAATAATAATTACTTGACTTCATCAATTAATGCAAGAATCCGATTATGTTTAAGGAAAGGAAAACTAACATAGATTGTTAGAACAACTGTCACCAGTAGAATTGCAAAGCCTTGAATGTTTCCTGGGATTTCATTGATGAGGTTTCTTGCAACATTTGTACAGAAGATTATAACAGGAACAATGATTAGCAGTACGGTAATGATCAGTGACTTGGCGTCTGGACCAAATATTAACCTGCCCTTGAAGATGAATATCTGCAAAATTAGAACATCAATGTTCTGAATTTCCATTTTCATCATCTTGATCCTCCAAATTAAGGGTAAATTTCCTTTTTCATGATCAAAATCATCTGGAAATGTTTTCTTTCTTATAAAAGACATATTCTTAAGTTGCCCTCAACTGGTTAAGGGGACCAAGAATTTGTAGTGTTTTCTTTTATTGCAATTTGCTCTGTAATTAAACAGAGACATATATAGGACCTAATTGAACTTTGTATGAAATTGCACTTCCAGAAACAATTTCAATAACCAATATCCATATTCATCTCATTTTCTTCATTATTCATCCTAATATTATATAAACCAACTAAATTCAAAATTCATGACCTTCTTATTCGATATCAGACATTCGACAACACGAGGAACTGAACAACTTATCTATTCAAAACTTTTAGATAAAAACGCTAGAAAATAAATATGTTATGGTTAAAATTAACAATAAAAATTAGCTTAGAGATATAAAAAATTGATCAACTGTAAAAAAATGCTAAGTATTAAGAAGCAAGAGGTGGGAAATTATGGAGATTAAGCAAAGAAAACATACATTTTTGCCCTTCCAAACTTCATACTGACGCTTAGCCATTAAGGAATGGTTTCACTTGAAGAGTGACCAGCTTGAGCAGGTAAAGAGAGGAAGAATATTTGAAACTTGTTGGTTTCAACCATATTTCTCTCGAAAAGAAAGAGAAAAACAGGCGGTTCTGGGGTTCAAAATGAGCTGGAAAGAAATGATTAAATTTTTTTTATTTAATTTCTTGGTGGGATTTTATTTTTTGGATTTGCTTTTGGCCACTTTTCTTTTCTATACTTAACCCCCACTTTTTATTTCTTTTTGTGGTTTTGTTTTTTTAAATGAATTCTTTGTTGAATGTTGATTGTACCACATGACCAAAAAGGAATGTTTGTTTGGCTTTGCATAGGGAAAGGATCCTCTTTGATATTGGGTAAGTAAGTTGGAATCAATTACTTACGAAGATTTTGAGCAAAGAATATTTATTATTTCTAGAAATATTCTTTTGGGTTTAATTTTGATCGAGAGTGACTAAAATAACCTAGGCTTTGGGGTTTATTTGATAAGATTTGTAAGGGTAGTTTGGGAAATGATGCAGCAAAGTGAGGGTAGGACTTGTCAGTAAAATGCATGGTAAAGCAAAAGGTGTTTGTTTTGATTTCTTGTTGGACCAGCCAAAGGGACAAATTGAATGCCATTTGGGGCCGAAAAAGTTGGTCTAAGTTTCCTACTTTCATGGGCTAAGATTATTATGATCTTTTCTATAATAACAAAGGGCATATGCATGAGAGTGAAAGTATCACCTCACTTTGATTCCTAAATACTACGTGTGATCCTATTGAAATCTCCCTTTAAGGTCCATGACCTTATTCTTCCATTTTCGGCATTTGAAACTTGTCACATCGAGTCAATGAAAATTAAGAGTTCAGAACTTTATCAATGGATCATACGATTATCGGTTTTTTATATTCACTGTATTGATATTTAATCAGCTTAATTCGATCTATTGATATTTAATCAGCTTAATTCGATCTTGGTTTGTAATAATGTTATACAATAATAATGATGATATGTTTTGTCTTTAGTTAAGAAAGAAATGTACCATGAAACTTGAAAATCTAAGACAGAGCAAAGAATGGTAGGCCACAAAATATCGAATTCATGCACTTGCTATTAACAATTTCATACATGTATTTAACCGGTAATTTACTAATTTCCTAGAAAAAAACATGGAAGAGATTTTTTTGCTGTCATATACTCCATGAATAAAGAAGCCGGCAGCCAACAAAGAAACATCCACTTCCTTTCCTTATCCTACCCAAGTCCTATTGCTGACTCACCTTCTTGCTACTTGCCAATGTCTTGTAATTGTACTAGTCTAAATCTCATTTAATAATGAACTACATGCATGCACTACATCTATAATGTGATTTCTTACAAGTTTGGTCCTTAATTATTATATGTGAAAACTACATTAAATCTTGCATTAAGTGTATATAGTCCCATTTCCCCCTTTTTTTTTTATCACGACTGGAATCTGAATTCTTTACACATAATTCACCACACTCTTACCATATCGGGTACTCTTATTTCCCATTTCTACACTGTATACTTCTTTATTTGTCGGCAATAAATATATATGATCATAGTTGATATTCCATAGAAACAACTAATATTTCATTAACATTTTCTACTTTTTGTGCATTTCTTTTCATATGAGTTGATTAATTTGTATATGTCTTGTTGAAAAGATTGTGGCTAGTGAATTATGTTGGTTCTTTTTATATAGATGGCCTCCATCATGTCTTTGGTGTACACATGACACATAAACTCATCAATACCAAGTTTCAAGTACATTTCTATATTGATTTTCACAAACACCTTCAACATTATACAACTCAAATACTCTTAACTATATGGCTATTCATATGATAAATTGTCATTCTATATATATTTATCTTCTAAAAATTGGCCGTAATTGGCGATTCAATATTTTCATCTCGCAAAAGATGGCAGTGTGACTCCTTGCTTTAAAATAATTAGGATAATATATCTTCCCAAAGCTTATATTAACTTAATTAATTATATGATGTATATCTAGAAAAAGAGAGATGTGTTCCAAAGGTGAACCTTTAACTCTCGATCTATATAGCTTTTTTATGGACTGATAGATGGATATGTTTTCCAAAATTTTCATTTTTTTTGGGTTTCTTTTTTGTAAAGAAAACGTGTGAATTAATGTGCATTATAACTTGTTTGCATATCAATAGTTGCGTGGGGACAAATGGTTCCCCAAGACATACAAAAAGACCGTTGGAAGATGCTAGCTAGCTAGGTGGCCCGAAATGCCTATTGCCTATGTAATGCAAATTAACAAAAGCAAATAAAAAAGGAAAAAAAAAATCAAAACCTCCGGAAAATTCCACCAAATTCTTGCTAATTGCATAGTTATATTATTAATATTCCTTATCATCATAATATTAGAGATTCATGCCCTCTCAAGGACGTATGATTTCGGATTAATGGAGGATATCTAACTCTCTTTTATCCCATAATTAATCTTACTCGTTCTTTTCCAAAGTATATTCCAAACGAAGACATTAAGATTAAAATTTCAAGTCACATTTGTCTTAGCTCATGAGGGTAAAACAAACACTTGAAACTTGATGCATAAGAAATGTATGGGATATATATGTTACATTAGATTTCTAATTTCCTACATTTATCTGGCTTCTAAGCTATGTTTGGGACGAGAGAAAAGGGAAATGATGAAGTTGGGGGTGAAGGAATTGAAGAAAATTAGGCTATGTTTGCTAGTGGAGAACATTCTCCATTTTCCATCTCCAAAAATATCAAAGAAACTAGGTAGTGCCACAACATATGTCAATGAAAACAAACATATTTTTAGAGAATGGAGATGACAATGGAGTGAAAATCTCAAAATGAAATAAATGTGTTCTTCAACCAAACATAGCCTTACTCTTACCTATACATTTGGTTGGAAATTAAGAAAACAGAAGGAATAAAAAAGAATGAGGAAGAACAAATTTAAGTCATGCCAATTAAGATTTCTATAATTTGCCTCTCCTTTTCCCTTCTATATATTCCTTTTTTCAAGTAATCTGTCCAAACCAGAAATTTTTTTTCTCTATATATTTCCTAACATTAATGGCTTATAATTAACTGTCACAGTTGGGGGAAAATCTAGTGAAGGTATAGGAAGCTGTCATCAAAACTAATTTTTGCTACTTTTATCTAAACTGAAAACCAAATGATAAAAAGGGTTGCAAAGAGTACTTTACATATATATACCTTCTCTCAAATCATGATCATTAAGCATTTAATTTATAAGTATCATATCAGTCAGAAACTTTATTATATTTTCTTAATTATCAGTCTGCAAACTATTTACAAGTATGAAACTTCTTCCTTATGGCTAGAAAAAAAAAAAAAAGACATATGATAACAGTTGCAGTGCAGGCAAGGCTGATTTGTGACTAATTAACTTTCATATTTTTAGAACTATTCTTCATTTCAATGTCATATGGGGGTGGTGTTTAGTTCTGTTACTTTTATTTCTCTGAATTATGCATATGAGGGTGGTGTTTAGGTCTCTAACTCTCTATGCATAATTCTACAGAGTCCTGTTACTTTTATTTCTCTGAATTTGTTTCAAGGCAAGTGATTTTGTGAACTTTCAAGGGTTTCCCAAAAACCCAAAGCCATATCATGGCATATCCACCTGATCCAGAACTAATCATACAATTTTATGCAGCTAGAATTTATTAAAACTTGGGCTCTGTCTTTTATATTTGTTACTCTCTTCTTCATGCAAACTTCTTTTTCTTAAATCTTGCTTGCTGTTGCACCCACTATTTCAGGTTGGAATTGTTATGCAGTTTAAATATTGAATTCCTAGCCTGATACAAGCCAAGGTTTCTTAAACCATATGTAAAGTTGTGAATAGCTACTAATTAATAAAAGTGAAAACTTTCTGCATGAACTTTATTTACAGAAAAATGCATAAACCCTAGGGAGTATATGTGAATGTATTATATCTGCAAATTCTTGATATTTCTCTCATTGTTTTATCCCTCCTACTATGTATATATATATGTATACACTCCACAAAATGTAAAATTAAGAAATGAAAAAAGCTAAACTAACTATTTAGTACTTGTTTTACAAAATTTTGTGCTTAATTATGAATAGGAGGCTTTCTTGTTGCAGGAGTGTAGTCCATAGATACTAATTCATCAACATTAACATCAGGTGAACCATTTTCCTTTGCTTTAACCACCTGCTGTTCATCATGGACTAATTTCTGATCAGTTTCCTTAGGCGCCGCCGGCATATTTCTTGCTGCAAAACAAAACAAAAGAAGTTTAGAATTGACTGTTTTGAACATATTAACAGATTAAAGATATATAATTGAGAAAGAAAATTCAAGATTTATTACCTCTAGCAGTTGTAGTGATGAAGCAGAAGAGGAAAAAGGCAACAAGAAGAAGATGATGCTTGCAAGGAACCCTAGCCATTTTAGTATTCTCTCTTTTTTTTTCTCTTTTTGTATTTTGGTTTTGAATTTTGATGAACATCTTCCAGTTGCCTTCCTCTTATATAGAAGCAAACTAGAAGTGGCAATCTACCTATACATAGACAAGTTGTACATTAATAGACAATGACATCAAATTTTGTAGTAACTCTACGTGAGTAATTTGGTCTTTTAGAGTCAACATCAATGTTTCCTGCTGTCTTTGCATGAAAATGCCTAGCATAAGCCTCAGATAAGAAAGCCCCAGTTCACCCTTTTCAAACTCTTCACTTCTGTCATTTGGACTGTTGTGGTTAACTTTATTGTATTCCTCATAATTCAAATCTTAAGGCAATTTTTATAATTTTAGGTTCATCTCAGTTATATATCAGTAGGAAAGGGTTGTGAAAATTCCCCTGTTTCATCTTAAACAGACACCAGAAAAAACTGCAAATTTCTGCTGTTTATAAATTTATTTCAAGGCAAAAGAATATCAGATGTCGAAAATCAAACTTTTAACTGATTTTTTCTGTTCTTCAAGTTTATATTACAGTTTATCAAATGGGTTTGGTCTATGTAAGAACTTCATATAGACATAACTAGCTCAGAATGTTCATCTTTTTTCAAGAACTTTTCTCCATTTTTTTACTATTTAGATTGTATAATTTTCTCTGATTTTCTTCTGATTAATCAACTTGTATCAAGAAATAGGGACCGGGGAACAGCTTGTGTAGCAGGAAGGATTTGTGGACCTAATGTCTTATATACCTAAAATGCAACACTTATGGCCCTGCGTTACAAAAAGAGTATCAGCTTTTTTAACAAACATACAAAACATAATATAACATGACAAAAGTAAGAAGATTCTTGGAGAGAAAAAACTATATACATTAATTTCTGCCTAGTGAAAGTCCTGTTTTTAAAACTTTAATCAACAGTTAAACTGTTCAGTGATTAAATTATGATGATTTTTGTTAATTAATCATAGGAAAAAACAATTCATTAATTCATGGAAGGAGAAATTCGACACCGGGTGGGGCTGCAATCATTTTCAGATAGTATGATCGACAATTTCAGAAACGAAAAATCACGTGAAGGGTTTGCTCAGAAATCAGAATTATCAACTTAAGGGGTCCTCCTTGTCCTCTAAACGATACATACACTAAACATGATTTATACGGCTAATTAAGGCCCTTAAGATAGAGACATTTTTAATAAAGCTAGCAGACTAATATTATTACCCAGAACAAGAACATGCTTCACATGAAGTTAGGTCTATGTTCTTTCTGCAGATGTTTTTAAGGTTGTAGTTGCAGAAACTGAAAACTTTTAACTGATGCTTAAGATTTTGATGAATTCATTCCCTTTTTGTTGGAAAGGTTGAAAATTCAAAGTTTATGGCTTAAATTGAAAGATTAGTATTATTAATCAGTAGTAGCTTGAGTGATTGGGAAAATGGAAGTGATGGCTTTTTGATCCCACATGTCTTTTATATGTCTGGTGTCTAAAAATGCCATTTTAGCCAGCTCAAGTTGAACAGAGCCAACTACCTTGGGCACCAAAAAACTTTGAATTGAAATGATCAGCTTTTGCATTTTCTGATACAACTTGAGGGGCCTAATTGAATGCTACAAGAAACCTACCAATTTTAAGAATCCAATCCAAAATGAAAGGAAACTATACATATTTGAGGGGTAAAATATTCAAAAAAGTTCACCTAATATAGCAAATTTGGTTTTAGTCGGCTAAGTAAGGGCCATGTGCAGTGTATTTGATACGGAAAATCATGAAAACTTTCAATCAAAGGTGACAGTAGGAATAGAAAGTAAGGAAAATCAGAAATTAAGTAGAATTATTATTATTACAACAATGATAAGATCTCATAATATATACATATTTTCCTTCATATAGTTGACTTGAAAGCTAAAAAACAACTTGAAATTTTGTATTATTTTCATCAAAGTCAAAAACAGTGCAAATTTTAGAGATAAAAGGAAACACCTAATGTACTACTGGTCCAGGCAGTGATTAAAACCCCAAATGCTTCAAATCAAAAGAGTTGGTATGTCAAAGGGAACAATATAAATGTGCATGGGACAACCATGTGCCCTAAACCAGGACAACCTTGAGATATAACTAGATAGGAAGATTGTGACCATGTCTAATATTAATATATACCTAGCTTTGGGCCACCTCCCCTGCATTCTTAGCACGACGCGTATCGATTGCGTCGATTGTCGAACCTCATCTCTCAGCCATCGGCCACCACCTGACCACCATGAGGGGAGGTGGCTGGGGCTGGCATGCCAAAGCAACAGCAGCAATGAATTGACAGAAATATCAAAACAAAACAATCAAACAAAAGGGTGATTTTTCCATTTAAGCCGTAGGAAACCCATATGGTTCGTCACGTGCTATAGGTATGCCTAAAGAACCATTAGCCATAGGGGTCTTAATTTTTATGAACTTTAGATTAAATTTGTGGTACCAAAAACTCGTTAGCAATCACAATACAATAATTGGATGGATTCCTAGTTTTTGGGATTTTTAAGTGTGAATTTGGAGAAATTATTAGATAGGATCGTCCCACCATATCAGTCATGAGACCAACCACAAAAATTTGTGTCACGTCAAGTCAACTTCTAAATTTTAGACACAATTTTAATGTAAGGTTTAGCCAGCCCAGGTAAACAATGTGAATTTCCCAAATTTAAGATATTATTGGAATAAGGTTTTGAAAAATTGTTGAGTTATCCTCACTTTTAATGTTTGGTTCCATTGATGACATAGTGAGTCGATCAGTCATACCTAAATATACATAAAGAGTCATATCGTCCATCAGTGCTAGGTATATGCCTAAAGAGTCATTAGCCATAGCCCATAGGGTTCTTAATTACTTTTATGAACTTTAGATTAAATTTGTGGTACCAAAAACTTGTTAGCAATCACAATACAATAATTTGATATATAGATTCCTAGTTTTATTCTTTATGGAGTATGAAGTGTGAAATTGGTAGGCATAACGTAGGAGAATTAACTTGTTAATGCAAAGTGGGGAATTTGGAGGGATTAGAGACAAAAAGAAAGAAATAAAAGGGTACGAAACTAGTCACGTGAATATGTTGGGAATACAGTAGAAGGGAAGGGTTGGGTGGTGGACAAAGGCAAGTAGGCGTGGCTAAGAGCCAAGAAGAAGTAACCAAAGGCGGGGAATGGGGGCATGGCATGGGGCTCTCTCTCTCTCGCTTTCCTTTCTTTCACGCGACATTTGACAATAACTCTCACATTCCGTCAATAAATAGTCCATCCAACATTTCATCACTCACTCACTTTCTTCAACTGTAAATTTATAGTTTACGAGCATTTGGCTCAGTTGCTAGATGTATGCTTTTTGAACTTTGAGGTCTTAAATTCAAATTTTATCATATTCATATATGAGTTTTGTTTAACATTATGTTGATTTGTTTCTTTGTTTAGTAGTTTCCCATTGAATATTTGCACATATATAGATATTTGTTTATCTACCCATAACCATAATAAGAAGTTGAGAACAATATGTCAATAGTCAATACCTCTTGAATTGAGTAGAAGAGTTAATATCTGTAAGCAAGATCTCGGATCGAATATTGTGAATGGTGAAAATAGGTGCTGGAAGAATTTCCCTTCATATGGATCCGATGTGACTCGACTCCGAATTAGTTGGTGTTCAATGTGATTACTAGATACAAGACTCAGGTTATATAACATCAAAAAATCACCCATAATGAGATTTTCTACCACTATCTCTATCCTGATAATCCCTTCTTCCATAGTTGACCAATTAAGTTTAGTTATGTTATCTAGAAAATTATTGGAAAGGTCCTGTTAAATTTTTTTTTTTTTTTCATAATTCACCAATTAAGTTTAGTTATTCAAGAGATTATTGAAAAGGTGTCGAGACATGATGAACTTATCGAGTGAGTAAGTAATGAGGTGAATTGAGATCATATTAATAATATCACAATATATAAGAATAGTTTTGGATTAAAAGAATACGAACAGATTGACTTTTCCTTTTTAATAGAAAAAATGGACCATGATGAAAACAAGAAATTTGGGCCTAAAATCGAAGACCTAGGGAGTACCGTGAAAAGTGAAAACCTTTTGTCGACTGGGATACTTTGAAAACATGGGCTGGGCCTTTCAATGAGGCCCAAAGCTTGAGTTAACCCATTCAGGAATAATTTAATCTCCGTTACCAAACATAACCTTCGCTTCAACAATCCCGCCTTATTAGCCAATCAAATTAAAAAACCCCCAAATTTTGCTGCCTTTTCACAGTCCAATTTGCAGCGTACACAGTAAAATTCAATGTCGGATCCGATCATCCTCCTCTCAGATGAAGACGACCCGAACACTCCACTTCCGTCCATCTCTAAGAAGGCTAGAGTCGAACCGGGCCGAAATTTCGCTCCGGTTCTGGTCCTCGACGATGATCCTACTCCGGAAAAACCTTCGTCGCGCCGCCCTACCTTCACCTCCGATTCCATTCCTTCTTTCGTGGCCGAGACTCCGATGTCCGAGCCCTCGGTAGTCAGATGCTCCTTTGCCGGCCCTTCTGCTAGGTTTTCGGATTCTCAATTGGAAGATAACAAGCTCTCCGGTCAGTTCCTTTCCCTTTTGCTTGTAAGCAAATAGAACTAAAAGTTAAATGTAATTTCATTTTCTTCATTTTGTGTTATAATCTACGGCATTTGAAAGAGTTTCATTCTGTTAGCAGTTGGTGGATAAAGATAAAGAGTTTCTTATTTGATTTTATCTTTCTGAGCTTGTTTCCTGACCTAACAGGATCAAGCAAATTGATTTGTTTGGAATCTGATGACGAGTCTGAAAGCGGTTCTGGAAGGGACAATGGACAGGAGAAGGAATCAAAGGGTTCTGACATTGACGAGTCAGAAGAGTTCCAATGGCGCTCTAGATTTGTTGATTACGAGTCTCATCTAGGTTTGTTGATGTTGTATCTACATCTGTTTTTCTTTTATGTGATTTTGTGGTCCCTGGAGCCTTTCTATGTTTTGCAAGATGCAATAGAAAGCAGTTTGGAATCTGTTTTCTTTTATATTGATGGAATTTACAGGAAGTGTTTTTATCAGGCAGTCCTACTCTAATCCATATGTACGAGGACAATTCTTCTCAGCCATCGCAACCAGTGCATACACAAGATGATGATGATCCACTACTTCCTACTGAGGTATGAATGATTTAAAAGAATGATAACACGAGAAGTACAATTAGACTGTAAAAAGCACTAAAAACACCCCAAGCTTTAGCAAAATCTTTTGTTCTTCTTATTAGGAGGAAAGAGGGATAGCTTCTTTTTTCTTTTCCTTATCGATTAGTTTGGCTAAACCCTGTTATACTAAACAGCAGTTTGATTATATTGGATCAGGTAAATGATGATGATGAGAAAGAAAATTTTAGCATGGAGCAGATGTGTAATGCACTAAAGCAGAAAAGAAAAACTAAAGCCAATTCTGATAAGAAAAGTAGTACAGATGGAGCTACCGTAAAAAAGAAGCTTACAAAGGAGGAACGAACTCGTATGTTGGAAGAAAAGAAGCTGAAGAAAGAGGCTAGTACTTTCTTAACGTTGTTTTATAAGTTTTTGTTAGCTTCTTCTTTTACTTTTTTTGGGTTGGATAAGCAACTAATACAAAGCTATCATGCAGCAAGAGAAATTGCAAAAAGCAGCTATGAAAGCTGAAGCTGCAGAGTTAAAGAAATTGCAGAAAGAAAGGCAGAAATGGGAAAAAGGAAAACTTGCCCAAAATTCTATTGTAGCTGAAATTGACACTAAGGTGGTTGAACTGCGGTCAATAGGAGGTAAGGGGATTGTTTATGTTTTTGGGTTATTCATGCATTTTAGTATTTGACTTCTGCATTTACTTTTCTAATCTGGCTATATGCTGAGAAGTTCTCTAGCTTTTCTATTCAGGACATTTACTTTCAAGGTTTGCTGATAAAGGGCTTAAATATCGCGTAACTTCAAATCCAATTGAAAAATCAATTGTATGGACCATGACAGCTCCTGAACATATTTCACAGGTAATAGGTTGAATGAAGTTCTGCAAATTCTGACATCCTGAATAATGTATCCTGTTGTCATTTACACTATGTTTACACCTTTAATACCCTTTCATTATGTTTGGATCGACTGTGAGGGGAGAGAAATTGAGGATTGATGGGATCATGGGAACCTTTCTTTTATTTGGATTTTTTTAATAAGTATTTTGATTTTTGAAGGGTTGATTGATGACCCTCACAAACCCCTATATTTCCACTGTTTCAAGAACCCAATTTAGGGTGCTAGGGGAAGAAAGGAAAGCTTCCTTTCATTTCCTTCAAAAAACTCTTGTTTCCCTCCTTAAATTGAATCCAAACATTATGTTTAAGCTTCTCTAGACCTTTCTGGCTGGACATGGATTGCAAAATGTGTCCCACTAGCTGCTTAGGTTTAGCTCAAAGCTGCAAAAATGTGCTTTAATGATGCTTCAAGGTAGGTTAGGAAAGATACATTGCTACTTTATGACTTATAATTTCAGGCAAAAGTAATTCCGCTATGACCAGCTTTCTAAATATAGCGATCATCCAATTAGGCTTTGCTTTTTCAAACTTTCAGTTTTAGTGTTCAATTCTTTGCACATAAATTTGCTTGCTGCTTCTTGACATATATCATCTGCTTCTCTTTTTGTAGATTTCTCCTGAAAGACTAGAGATTCAATATGTATTAATTGTATGTGAGGCTGCAGAGTTTTGTGATCAAGTAGCTAATGGAACACTTCTGGATCACGTTTCTAGAGTTCGAAGTAAATACCCATCTTACACAGTTTGTTATCTAACAAATAGACTGATGGCATACATTAATAAAAGGTGAGAGTTGCTGAACTTTACCTTCATATAGATCTTCGTGTTTTGTATTGAGATGGCTCTATAAATACCTTTCTCTTGTATATTTGACTATGTCCTTTTGCCTTTTGGATGTAGTTATCATGCTATAAAGGTTGTTGTGCTGTGTTGTCTTGTGGTTCTTGTCTGCCTTGAAGATTATGTTGTGAATAACTGCATGATCTTTTGTGCTCCCAATTGATAAAATTTTTTGTTGATAGAGGAAAATTTTAAAATTCCAGATTGGGTGGCACCATATAGACCTAGGGAAATGTTCATAAATTTTATAGAAAATCATATATTTAAATATCCTATCACCTTCTTAATCAATTTATATGTTGTATTCTTGTGTACTTCTATTTCACTACTTGTATCATATAATTGCTTGCTTATAAGTTTTTATGAAATGACTCATTGTTGTTTATTGGCTGTTTACTTCTTGATGGTGGAATACCGTGATGAAATCAAATATGATCTTGCAAATGTCTTAGGGAAAATGAACATTACAAGAACCCTGCGAATGATAGTGGTTGGAGACGTCCACCGGTTGAGGAGGTCAAATTACTAATTGCATAAGCATTGAAGAATTATTAATCTTGTTTTAGCTTCTGTATTTTTTTGAATCATATTTTGATCTCAATTTGTTTTATAGGTGCTGGCAAAACTGACCACTTGTTATGCTAGGATACACTCAAGGCAATGTGCAGATGAAGCTGAACTGGCTGAACACGTTGTTGGTCTGACATGCAGTCTGGCCTCTTGCCAATTTAGGTATGACTCAGGGTTTTTCAATGAATTCCAGTACAAATAATTCAAGTTCACTTATAGCATGGGACAAATTTTAGTCCTGTGGCACCTGATGGGGGATTTGGCCTCGTTAAGCAGTGAAGTTGTTCAGATGTTTCATTTCATGATTTATTTTCTTTCAGCATGCTCTTGTTACAAAATAATAATGTGAATAAATAGTGATTGTACTTTCAGTTTGTGAAGTAATTAATAGTCTGTCCAAATATTATCAATACCTTCACTGATTGAGAACAGTCTGGATTTGCTTTTCATTTATTTCTCTCTTTCTTTGCAGAAAGAAATTAACGCGGCTCACTGTAAGTGCTAATGGGGCCGTTATTCCTAAGGACTCTGTTGACAAGAATATAATAAAGGACAACTTGTGGTAAGTAAAATTTCAAGCACTTCTATGTTTGATTTGTTTCTATTTTGTCTTTAAACTGTCCATCCTGGAGAAAGATATAGTAGTTTTGATTTATAGAGTAAGATTACATTTTTACAGCTTTAATCATTTAATGCAGAGGATAAGATTTTAAGACATCGTTTTGTACGAATAGGTTTTATCTTGTCTACATTCTGGTGTTGGATCCTTTGCTTTTTTAGAAACCGAATATGAGTTTACTCCCATTTGTTCTTTACTTGGTATGGGTTTAGTTGGCTGTAATGAACAAAGCGTTAAAAGTAGTTATTGGTACTGAAACCAATTGTGTTTTTTGTGGCACAGTATTCAGTATTCTCTTTCTGCAATTATAATATGCTTTAAACCTGCATTGACTGCAGTTACTTCTTTCTGCGTGGATATTTGGTTTCATTGCCTATTTTGCTTTTCACATCCAGGGTAAAAGCATTGCTTGCCATCCCAAAGGTCCAGCCACGATTTGCTCTTGCCATATGGGGAAAGTACCCTACCATGAAATCCCTTTTGCGTGTTTACATGGACCCTACTAAATCCGTAAGTTCATCCAAAATAGGCATCATTGTTTTTGCACTGGTTTCGATTTGTAAGGCTTTTCCCTTTTGCTTTTGCCAACATTTTATCATTCGTTTTGAGCAGGTTTAGATCTTGGAACCTAAACTGCTCTGCTGTTTTTTCAAAAGGGTGCAATTGTAGTGTGGCACAGAGAAGTTTTGGTCTTAATCTCTGTTTTATACTACTCAATTCAGTTTAGAGTCATTGGCTGCATTAATGGTTTTCAGGGGTCTAAGATTTGCTATATGAAATATTTAGAGCATGCTATATCAAGTGCATAATTGAGATGATAGCATAGGGAGAAAGTGTAAGGCATTTCTTCTTAGGTCTCAACCTCTATTAATTACTAATGCACTCACCAGTGCAGTTCACAATCACATCACATCACATGTGTAGATTCCATAGGTTTCCACAAATCTGAATACGTAACAATGAGTTAATGAGAGTTTGATGGACAAAAAGATAGAAATTGAAAACCCTTGTGGAAGATGTCAGTGGAATCGGAAATTTGTTAATTCTGTTTAAGAAACAAAATGTTACTATTTCAGCTCTTGAATCAACTTGTTCCCTTCATTCCTGTCCTTTATGGAAGATGGGCTCCAGTTTACTTCATCATCAACACTTCATTTATTTCGTTCTTTTACATAATAATGCCATTTTCCCATTTAATTTTAGCTCGATTTTGTCAAGCTAAGACTTGTTTTGCTATTTTATTGTAACGGCGGCAGGTGCATGAAAAGGAGTTTCTGCTCAAGGACTTGGTGATAGAAGGGTTACTTGGTAATGACAGAAGGTTAGGCGAGATTTGTTCTAAGAGAGTGTATAGAATACTCATGGCTCAGAGCGGAAGCATCAAAACTGATGATGTTGAGAATGGTGCTGATTTCTTCCGACAATCATGATTGTCGACCTCTTGTAGTTAATTGGGAACACTAGAGATTTTTCTATTCCCATTTTTTTTAGTAATACCTATGTTATGCTTTTTTTTTATAGTTCCTTTCCTTCTGCGGCCGTCATGGGCAGAAAGGTGAGATGTGTTACCTTTTTTGCCTCCCACACAATTCAGTGGGAAAGAAAACTGTTCCAAATTGGATCAATAACACTACAAAATTGTAAATATGGAGAGATCATTAGATATTGTTTAATGCAACGATTATGCTAGTTGAGCATCTTTCTCTGGAATCATTCTTTGAAGAAATCATTGCTTGATTGCGCTGATAAGATAGCTCACTAACTCTATCTTTCTTTTGTTCTTCATTCTTTAAAGGGCTGCATTGGAGCCAGCCGACCCATCTTTGGAGAGTAGTCGAGAAATAAAAGGCAAAGTGGCCAATTATATCTACTTGGAGTTTTGGACTTTGTTGGCTACTTGGCCCCGCCGGCCATGAGCTATGGTTGGTTTTGGTGTGGGCAAGTGTTGCACTCTTTATCGAATCCCACCCACTCTTTGAAAAAGCAAATTTGTTGATTACTTATTAGTCCCCACTCCTCACCACTGCCTGAAGTTGCATCCAAAAACTCAGTGCTGGCCTCTCTCATCTCACCCTTTCTAATCCCCAGTAGTTGTTGCTTGCCACCATCTCCATCCCCTAAGAGCAAGGTCAATCTGTAGCACCAATTTTTGCATCATTTTGGTGTTAAGAAGGAATCTTTTTTAAATATACCTACATCAAATATTTTTTCACTCCAATATTCTTTACACTAAATCACTAAATATATTATTATATTATTAAACTTTTACAATAGAATATCATTTATATATATAATTTTTGAAAAAGTATTTTAAAATATAGTCAATATACATCTCATTTTAAAGATCTTGATAAGAACTTTCTAATGATATATTTTTTATAATTTTATTCTAAGTATTTATGTTTAAAAAAGAGAAAATTAGAAAATAAAAAATTTGGTGTTAACTACGATACCGCGTCAAATATAGTGCCGTACTGTAGCGACTGGAAAATGGTGCTTCTTGGAATACGCAAAATGCAGTGTTTCATTGGACTGTGATCTTTCAATTTTTCTCACCATTTTGGTGGGACACCGAGTTCATTGGCCTTGCTCTAATAATAAGCCTATAGGGAAGAGAGAGTGAGGAAAAAAAAGAAAAAAAAGAAGAAGATACCCATAATTTCTTTTCACCAGATCTTGTGTTTCAGTGTTCAAACTGTATCAAAATTTTAAATTTACAAGTTAAAAATCATAAATTTCAATCATGTAAATTTGTAGATAACCATCTAATCAACCACCCCTTAACAAAATCATGATAATATTTGTTTATGTTATTGTATGCCACACCAATCTCCAATGCCCATGCAGACCGCACTAATATGCACTATAGATGTTCAGCATGATATATTATTATTTATTATTAACAGTTCCTTTCTCTCTATATATATGGCTATGTATTATAAGATGGAAACCAAAAACTGGCACTTTTTTCCTCATATCAATTTGATCTCCCTTCAACCATGGAGAAGAGCAAATCGTTTTCAGGGTACTCGGAGGTTCGGCGAGGCTTCGAGGACCGGACCAAGTCATACAGTTTCAATGGTCCTGTTTCAGGCAGCAACAACAAGGCAGATGTGTTAGACACTTCTGGTAATCCAGAGCTCAAGAGAAGAAAAAGGGTGGCATCTTATAATATGTATACTATGGAAGGTAAACTCAAATCATCTTTCCGGAACAGCTTCAAGTGGATCAAGACCAAGTTTGTTGGTGATGACTTCTATGATTTCTGAATATAGAAACTTGTAAATTTTGATTTTAATCTTTCATCTTCAAGCCTGAGCTATAAATAAGCTCTCATGTCACCTTGTTATATATGCCCTTCTCCTATATATATATATTGTATAACATCAATGCCCAAAGTCTTTTTTTTTAATATTATTATTATTGAGTGCTTAGGGATGTTGTAAGAAAATTGGGGTTTGCTTCCAACATAAACATGAATGAATTGTTTTGTACCCAACATTTCCCATGGAACAAACTGATTAATTTTAACTATAACAGCAAACATTTATTTGAGAAAACATCAGATAACATATCAAGTTTGTCGGACATGAGATTGATGTTTGTTGCAATAAATTTCTTTCATTAATATATATATGACTAAGCAATATAGTCATCAATGTTTATTTATTTATAACACAAATCAGAAAGGGAAAATTCAGGCATAGAGTTGATATTACATGAAAGTTTGAGATACATATATAGAAGAACAGAACTGTGTTACTCCAGTCCAAAGAGTTTAGATATCTTCTCCGGATCGAGTGTTCGGAAATCCAAAGTAGAGAGAGACCGGCGGTATTGAGGATTTCCTAGGTTCTTCTTGATGTCTGTAATTGAAGCCTGTAAAAGGGTGAAATTCTGAATGTTCTGGATAGCATTAGGATGAGCCTCAGTTCTGCTTGGAGCTATTTGTGATGAATTGGAACGTAAGAAAGGAGAAAGTGATGCTCTTATTTTGTCTTCTCGCTTGCTTGGCCTCACACTTGAAGATGTGCTGCTGCTTGCACTTGGACATGTTTCATCATGTCCTTTTGATGATTTCTCCTGCTAAAAGTTAAAAACAAGACAAAATAAAAAAACAGTTTCATGGGAAAGTTATAACATGCTGTCTGGTTTTTCTTGAGAATTTTCCATCCTTCAAAATGATGACTCAAAATAAGACATTTTTTTGATAAAATTCAAATTGGGATGCCATTATAAGGATTTAACTACAAAAAAAGAAGAGTTTTTACCTCTCTGGATGTATCAGTATCATCTTTCCTTTCTGTCAGTAGGTTCTTCTCATGACCTTGGTGTTTCTTTCTTGAAGATTTCTTTGATTTTGAATTCCTTCGCCTTCAATATCAAAAACCAATATCAGTTCATCCATATATGCTCAGTGTTTAAAAGCCACCTTTTTGCTTTTGATTCCACTTATGCAAGTTAAAATTATCTTAATTTCTATGTTCATATCTTCATCAACATGCTTCATAATATGTTTAATTTGAAAGCAAATTGTCATATTTGAAACCTAATAACATACTTTTTTCGGTCTTTGGTAATATAATGTGCTTCATCCTCCTCTTTGTACTCTTTAACTGGTAGACCTAAAATATCACATGCCAATGGACTTGTGGAAAAGAACTGCAAACAGAAGAAAGATATTAACAAGCAGAAAGTCAGGGTATTTTCAGCTTAAATTTTCACATGATACAACAATTTTCTGCAACTTACTTCACTTTGAAGAGCAGATGCTGCAGTGCCACGGTGTGATGGATCCAGAGCAAGAAGCATAGTCAAGAGACCAAATGCAGAACCTGGGAAATCTCCAAATGCTTCATGATAACCAGGCTTGTAATGCTGCGGCGGCCGAAAACTTGCTGGTAGCCTCATCTTTTTCCAATAGTCCTCTGAGGGTGAGCCACAAAGCTTAAAGATTCGATGGAGCTGCTCAACCTGAATGCACAAGAAGCTTAATAGACTGAATAACCTGTCAGCAATAAGATCATCACATTTCTGCCCTAAGCCCCTAATCATAAAAACCAACTAAAATCATGAATAGTTGATTGATACATTCATCTGCTGTTTCATTTATCCCCTGGCCTCTCTTTTTCAAGTTTATAGTGACAGAAAAAAGTAGTAGTCATGGAAATCATAGTGATACTGATTTAATTGATCTTTTCTTGGTGTTCAAGCTAGGGTTTACCTCTGTCCTGCCAGGCATAATTGGCCTTCCAACAAACATCTCAGCCAACAAGCATCCAGCACTCCATAGATCAATCCCAACGCCATAGTCTGTGGAACCTAATAGCAGCTCTGGAGCTCTGTACCAAAGTGTCACAACCCGGCTCGTAAGAGGGCGTTTTGGCTTAGGGATGAAAGTATTGGCAAGGCCAAAATCTGCAATTTTCAACACCCCATTCCTGTCTATAAGCAGGTTGGAACCTTTAATGTCCCGGTGCAAGATCCCTCTTTCATGGCAGTGCTGCAGACCTGAAAGCAACTGTTGCATGTAACACTTGATCTGCAACGAAAACACAAATATTCATTACACTTTGACAAATACAAATTTTATGAAAAGAAAAAAATTTCACTGCTCAGTTCATCAGATGAAGCTAGATTTACAACCTGGGGTTCAGTGAGCCTCTCCCCTGGACGAGTGATAACTTTGGTTAAATCTGACTGCATGAAATCAAAAACCAGATAAAGACTGTATTGCATCCTTGAAGTGGCCAGCCCTTCAAGACTGATAATATTGGGATGATTTAGCTTCTGCAAAATCATAATCTCCCTTGCCATAAACTTGACACTCTCGGGCTCTGCAGTGTTGAATCGAACCTTCTTCAACGCAACAATCTTTCCACTGTCCCTATCTCGAGCTTTATACACATTGCTATATGTTCCTTGCCCCACCTGCAAAAATTAAAAAAACCCAGTTTCATAATCTAATCATCCAAAACCTGGAAAACATCAAAAACTTCATACCTTGGCAAGTTTGTCATAAGAATCAGCACTCTTTGGAACCAAACCAGCCAAAACCTCTCGAGGAATATTATCAACAAGCCATTTAGGCCATCCATCAACCAGCTCATCTGCACCAATCTTCTTTCCTTGTGAAACATTTCCATTGTTCCTCACATTCTCCCCTTCCTTAGTAACCGCCTTTTCGCCACCTCCCTTAGCTCCAAGAACCCTACCAACAATCTCATTCTTCACCCCTTCATGTCTAATTACAAAAATCCCCTTACCATCCTTCCCAATTGACCTCCTCCCTTCACTGCCTCTCTTAGCATAACCATGTTCCTGTTTCAACCTCTGCAATCCCTGAGGCGGCGAGTAGGTGGCGGACTTGGCCTGAATACACCCCATTACTTGTTTCAATGCCCTTCACTGCTCGTGGGGAATCGAATCGATGCTTCGTTAATTGCTAGGTAACATGATAACATTGATTGATGAACAAGAAAAAAAAATTGTATGATGAGGGCAAAGGAATTAATTTTAGCTGGCTTGAGAAACAAGGAAATGTGAAAGGAAAGGGAAATGCTAAGCCGACTTTGAAGACGGCATTGTTTAGAACTATGATAAGTTCAATGCCATTGGACTGTGTTAACAAGGAATGTGATAGTGTTTTTTCTTCAAAAATCTGTTATGAAGAGAGTCAACTGACTTTGGCGGGTAAAAATAACTGCCAGCTATCCACAGACAATTTGGATATAATTATTATCTTTCATAAAATAAAAACATTATATGATGGAATTTCCAAAACATATGTTCCCCAATGTATATATTAATCATTAAGCATATGAACCTAAATTTTTATAATAATTTCAGATACTTTAATGGTACTTTTTACTTTATGGAATTTTGATATTCTTTGTTTCTAATTTTCTAATTTTGTACTTTTTTTTCAATACACTTTTTTCATTGGGTATTTGGGTTAACATTTTTATTAAAAGAATATAGGAAAATATAGAATAACCTTTTATTGTAGGTAGTAAAATAGTAGAAAAGAAAATCGAATAAATTGTGATTAATATTTATATATTTCAATCCAAAAAAAAAAACTTTTTTTCTAAGTTTTTCAACTTTACACCATTGGAGGTTTTTATATAATTTAATTTAATAGAAACAAATAAAACATCTGGTCAAAAAAAAAACATAAATTATTATACTATAAGTTAATGATCATTTGAGCCTCTTGGCCCAAAATGATTATTTGGGCCTCACTAGTGAAATCTAATGGGTCCGATGGGCTTTAAGTGGGGCCCAATGGCCTAAGGTGATACTAGCACATTTGGACGGCTGGGCTCTCCTATAAATAAGAATTATCGGCATGTCATTTTCGAAGTTCCCTTTTCTACTTTTTCTTTTCGCCAAAATTATTAAAGACGCTTCAAAAATTTCATTCGGTTCGTCCTCTATTCCCGCCATTGCTTTTCGCCATTTTCAAATCTTCCTCTCTTTCTCTGTGTTCTGCTTTGCTCTGCTTCGATTCAGGTAAAACTCTTCATCTTTAGAGGATTAATAAAGAATTCATGTGGTTAAATTTATTTTCAAATCGTTCGATTTTAATTTCAAGTTTTTCATTTTTGATTCTTGTGATCTTTAATGTTATTAAAAAAAAATTTGTTACCCTTCGCTTTCAACATCTATCTCTTGAAGATCAATCCTTTTGTAAATTACTGAAAATTTTCGGATTATTTGTTGTTTAAGTTTTGATTCTTTAATTATCGCTTTAGTTATTTGTTTGCAGTTAATCGTTGAAGTTCGTTATGCCTGAGTTTTCTCTTGGTACACTGATTTGACAATTAGGGTTTACTTTTGAGCAATTCAATCGCGTCCCTTTTGGCATAGATTTAGCTTGTAGTTTAGTTTTTATTGAATTTTTTTTTTTCTTGAATCAGTATTTAGATAGTTAGAAAGTTAAGCACTGACTTTAATTAAACCTTATTGGCGGCGGCATAGTTTCAGCTGATTTTCTATTGTGTATATTTTATCCGCAATCTTGCTTCAAAAATTTTGGGTCTTAAGTTCCTTTCCAGTTTTATTTCGTTGATAGGAAAACTTTGGTGACATGGGAGCTAACCGAAAAAGAAGGGTGAAGGCGTTGGAGCCGAATTTGGAGACTGGTGCAAGAGAGGATTCTGATGGAGTTTTCAAATCTAGAAAGAGAAGTGTTCCGAAGCAGCTTCACCAAACAACAGGCAAGACATCTTATATATTTCTTGATTTACCTAGAAACTTAGTTTTTTAAGTTATCTATTTAGCTCTGTTTCATAAATTGGTCTACTTGAATTATTTTCTTTTACTTTTAGCTTAAGTTTTAATCTTTGATCTCCTCATTTTAGGACAAATTGAAACAGATGGACATTCATCACCTTCTGAAAAGTTTGAAGCTTTGTCTTCAAGGCTTGAATCTAAAACTACAAGTTTTGTGAAAAAATGTACAAGTTCATCTGTACTTGACCTTAATACAGGTGAATCACTTCATCTACCTGCGAAGATAAAGTTGCAGCTTTTTCCAATAGATGAAAGCACTCGGCTTGGACTAGAAAAGGTAATATCGTAATTAAAGCATTATAAAAAGTTCAAGGAACTCTTTTACAATTGTGCTGAGAGTTAATTTTCTTTTCTTTAGGATGGATTTAATCCATACTTGGAACTCACTTTAAGTGCTAAGAAGAAGATATCTTCTGTCATTAAGCACCTTGATAGCAAGTGGGGCAGTTCAAGCATTGCTTTTGGGGACCCAATGCTTTTCCCTTCTAGTGTAGCTGACAATGTAGCTGGCTATAAATGGACAAGAAATGATATTGGCATCAGTGCCAGGGATGTCCATCTAACCATGGGAAGCCCAGCTGTTTTTCGTCTAAGGTCTAATACCTGCTTGCCTGTCTTGTTTCTTATGTTTTTGGCTCTCCTAATTATTCCTTAATTTCTTAGAAGTTTGATTCTATATGCCAACTCAATTTCACTTTGAAGGTATGGATGGATGTGTGATCCTGCAACAAAAACCCAGGCACAACCTTCTGCACCAGCTACCTTTGGTGCCTCTTCAAAATTTCAAGATGTACAGAACGATTGCAAAGCTCCCTTGCAGAAAACATATGGAAATGGTGAAAAAACTGAGGTGAGAGGTGAAGAGTCTGAAAAACCAATCATGGCAACTGAAGAAACAAATGCAGTGGTTGCTGAGAAGATGCCATCAAATGAAGCAGTTTATTCTATGGTACAGTCTCTATGGCCAGTTTTCTCATTGTGCATTATTCAGTTCACCTAGAGAATTAGTTAATGTAGATTTCTATTTCTGTGTTACTTTTGGTAAGAGTGCAGCCATGATCATATGAAATTTTGCCTATTATATTTACCCCTTATATTCTGATGATAATAGCTTTAGAGGCCTATGAGATAAGCTTTTTTGGATTGATTGCAAGTGATTTGGTTATGGTGAACTTGGCTAGGACTAATAGGTACTAGGTTGGAATATGTTTCATGTAAAATGTTTTACCTTTCTAAAACACTTTTTCATCTGTTAGGATAATGAAGTGAAGATGGATGGTGGCATTGGGCAATCATTGGCACTATGGGCTGACAGTCTATCAAACATAAGCATAGGAGGGCTGCTATCAGAAGCATCATTGCAGGCTTTCTGTAATTTTGATCCAAAATCAAATGGAAGCAATGCAGGCTTGCAATCATCTCAATTAATCTCTGATTCATTTGATGCTTTCCTTTCTGGCCAAATAAATCGCTCTCAAAATCCAAGTCCACCACCCCAGAACCCACTGCTGTCAATTTTGGATGCTGAAGATACATGCCATGCCTTTTCATTTCAGAAGTTTGCTTCGTCACGCAAAGATGCTATAACTTCAAGTGGAAGTGCTTATTGTCATGCCAGCAGTCATGACACCAGTTCTAAGTCATTCAAACATCCTAATGCAGCTGAGGTTTGCTCAAATTTAATTACCATTATTATCTCAATTTTGGAACTCTTTCATGTTACCTATTTTTGCAGTAGAAATAGTAAGCTTTTCTTTTTCTGGTTTAGACATTTCAAGATTTAGATATGGAGTACATTCTAAGAATTCCTTCTCACAGGCCAATATCCAATTGCAAGGCCAGGCATGTCAACAATCAGACACAGACTTACAACTTTGTTCACGAGTGTATAATGATGAAAGCAGCCTAGGGCTCTCAGGCATCAAATGGGTACTTAAACTTGTTATCCCACTACTTTTTCCTTTTGTTCTCTTTATTCTCTGCTAACACTTTGATTCTATGTAGGTAATGTTGCCGCATCATTCTAAACTTAGTTTATTACTAACATTTCTTTTTCTTGTGAATTCTTGATTGCAGACAGAATCTTTGGGACCTTTTGATCTTGGTCTGTCTTCTACCCGCAAAATCATCAGTGGAGACAGCATTAGCATCAGTGGCATTGTCAATCAAGCAGGTTGCATTTGATTTTTCAAGATATGAATGTCGAGGCCGGTAACACTCATGGGAAAGGAGAGAAGGCTATAGCTTTGTCATTTGTATAATATAAACACTTTGGATGCATCACTTTCATATACCGTCTTGTAAATATCGTTTCTCTCTATTGATGGGTTAGCGAAACACCAGGAGTAGGATAAACAATTGAACATTTATGAAGAACATGAATGAGAAAATTATACTACCATTCTTGTTTGGTTTTGATGAATGCTAGCAGTAGATAACATGACCTTTCTATGTAACTTGATTTTAGACCTTTCTATGGCCTTTAGAGTTGGGCCTTTCAGAAGTTGAGAATTTGCCAATGACTTTTCTGGTGATTCTCAAGTCTGACTGTCTTTTTGAAGGGCACCAAAGAAATATACGTAGTTGCTCTTCTCAGCTACTCAGAGACAAATCCGACTAAAATTAAATTTGTAAGTAATTGATAAAATATGGAGCGCAAATGATCTCCACTGGCCTCATGAGAGAAGTATAACAATAATTGATAATTAATTAATAACATAAAAATTGAATTTTGCACTACAAATAAAAGATCTGAGGATTTCTAACAACACAGCAAACTTTCACATGAAAAGAGAAGTACATTGTAGAATATGAGAATTCAACAAGGAAAATCAGGACCAGGCAGGACTATCAGCATGCATCCATAAAGTCATTAGAGCTGGGGGAATTGACATCCCTGTTTTGTTGGTGAGGATAGTTGCTCTCGGTATTGCGTTGTCCATTTACAGAAGGTAAAACATTGTTTGAATTGTGACCACCCTGTGCCAAGTGGTAGTGCTGAAGGCTCTGACGAACGGGGCTTGAGAGGGCATTCGAAAAAACAGAGTTCTTAACTTGGCTATCACCAGATCGAACTCCCTGTACAACCATGGCTGATGAAAATGGATTTGAAGAAATGGGAGCACCTAAATTGTTAGGTTGTGCTGCCGCTGGGGAATGTGCATGCTGCAATGGCATCCTAGGAGACATTGGTGGCTCTTCTCCATATTCGAGCTCACTCTGCAAAAGTATTAGATTAGATTATATTCCAAGGGATCAATTCACTCTAACAAGAACAGGGCCATCTTTTGCATTCAACTGCATTTGAACAAAACCCAGACGAAACAAAGAACTTGCAAGAAACAATTCTATAAGTATTCTTGATGTATTAATATATGAGTACATGCACACTTGCAAAGAATGAATTTTTAAATAAATACTAGGTATAAAGCAACTATTATAACTTTGTACTATAATACTACTGCATGAAATTTGACTAAACAACTATTGCCATCATGAATTCAAAAGCCACTAATGCAAGTTGACCAAGCCAAAAGCTACTTCACAAAACAACCCTTCAGATCCTAAACTGATACAGCAACCAACTGGAAATTTGGGAAACATTAAACTAAAAGACCATATTCTCTTCAACATTTTTTTTAAGGTACACATCGTTAACTGCCTGATATCCTGGCTCAAAGGAATATATTTTCTCCTCATACCTGGCTGAGATAGGTAGATTTCCTCTCTTTTCCACAAACTTGACAATATCATGCTCGAGATCAACATTCTTAGCACTTTCAAAACTTGCAGTTTAAAGAAACAGATGAAGCCTTCTTAAACCTTCCAAGAGAAAGGGTCCTTCCAAGATGCACTACAATTGATCAATGTTCATTGTGAGGACAGACTACCTATTTCTTGATAAAGACTAAGCTTTTGGTAAAATTCTTCAAGTAGTTTCACTCACTCAAGTCCTATATCTCAAATGAAAATGGTCCTTTACCTGAAATCTCTATTTATGCATGATGGCATTTAGTTTCTACTGTTAACCCCACAATTTCCAATATTATATTTGCTGATATTCCTCTTTCTCTATATCATTAAAGTATCCTCATATGTAATCATCTCCAAAGATCTCAGTATGATGATCAATGTTCTAGTTAACAATTACACTTAACAACAAGAAACTTAGCCTTTTTTCAATTCAAAGGATATAAAAAGTAGCTTGAAGAATAGCCACCAACAAAACAAGAAATGACAAAACAAACCTGCAGGTAAGAAACTATATCAACCATTGTCGCTCTTGACCCTTCTTCTTGCTGTCTCAGAATCCATTGATAAAGTTTCTCCTGAGAAGAAAAAGGAGGATCTACATGTTCAGACAAGAATGCAACATAAAGAAAACAAGTAACTTACACCTAAACCTGAATCGAAAATGAATGACCGAGAAAAGAGAGCATATTCCAAATAAACAAAGCAGAGCAAAGTAAAAGAATGTGCTCTTGTGCAAATAAAAGTTTTAGGCCCATTTGTTTTTCAACTTTTGCTACTTGATTTTTAGCTTTTCAGAAAGAAAAAACTGTGATTAAATATTAAACTCAATAACACTGATAAACAACAAAATTTTCTACTTTAATATGCTTAAATGTTTGTTTTATTTTAGCTATTTGCTCATTCTCAATCAAAATTCAAATAAGATTTGCTTTTGCATTATACCAACCTTTTATAAAGCATAATAACAAGTTAAGTTTAAAAAGTAGAATACAACACAACATTATATCAGAAGCAAATTATCATATCAAGGGACAGAAGTAGCAAAATTAAGCATGGCCAGAAAGGGTAAAAACAAACTTAACTTAGAACACAAATAAAAAAGTCATTTTTATATGTATAAACTCAGTTTCATCATTAATTTTCTTTTCTACAATTTGAACACAATTGTTCCATATAAAAGGCAAAATCATGCATTCTAACACACACCAAATTCAAATTATTGTGTTCTGCAAACGCAATTCTGATGATTATCATTACTATGATTATAAAGTTCCAATTTTTATTTTAGATTATAAATTTATACAATGAAAACAGGTAATTAAACCAAAAAAAAAAACGAAAATTTGGTAGATAAACATAGAATCAAACAGGGGAGCAGGCAGACCAGCGCGTGACGTTCACCAGCCTGAAAGGAAAGGCGTTGATGGTTCATGGCCTGTGTGTAAAGCTGAGAGAGAGAGTTCGCGGCGCTGCAAAAACTCGTATACATGCTCCGATCAATCTCATCAAGGCGGGTAGCGTCGGATTTTCTCTTCTTCGCCATTTTCTTTTACGTTTTAATGAAATTAAATTAGGGAAAAATAAATAAATAAAAGAATAAATAGATATATTACAAGTAAAACCCCTAATCCAGGGAAAGAAAGCAAAGCCTTTTATATATACTATTGGCTAAACCATGCGTTATACTTCGATTCTGTGAAGATTTGTTTGGGTGAGAGAGATGAGAAAGTTTTTGGTGCGGATGTTTGAAGGAGACGATGACGTTATTTTGAGCTGTCCATGGGCCCTTATGGGCCTAATTCCCCCGCTGTTTATTAAAACCTCTTTATGCGGGCACAAATGCCCGTTGGGCTACTAAATATATTTTGAGCCCAAGTAAAAAGAAAAAAAAACAATATTTCTATAGAAAATGAAAAAAATACAAATTAAAAGTTCTAAATATGATGACATGATGTCTTAAAATTATGAAACTTTCTTTTTCCGATATCTATTCTTATCGGAGACCAACCAAAATTAAGGTTATTTCTTCAAAAAAAAAATTAAGGTTATAAAAAACAAAAATCAAAGGAAGACAAAAGATACGATGAAAATATGTAATGGAATGGTCAATTTTGTTGTGTCTACAACGGATAAGATATGCCTTGCCCTTCTTCTACTATTGGTTTGGTACCATAGAATTGGGTTTGGCAATGGTTTTATTGGGTTAATGTATTTACAATTTTCTCACATGAAAATTGGTTGGTCCCATAATTTATTGCTCGCAATGCTTTGCTTATTGGTGGTATTTTTCAAGATTGGGCAACTTGGAGACATTTGGAATTAATGAATTAGTAAATGAAATACTAGTAGTAGAAAGGATCTTTGATTGCTTTGGAGTTTGGATGTCATGAACTTTGCCTTGCCCCATGTCATCAGCCAGCCATTGGGTTGCCGGAGACACAAGGTAATGTAAATTAGAAAACCTAACACGTTATCCCGAGTCATGAGAATTTTCATGTTTCAACGGCTGTTTAGATTCGGCACGCTAAGATGTACCCCCTAGTTAGGCAATCACTATAAGAGAAGTATAGTAATAATAATACAATAAGAAGAAGACGTAAAACATTGAACTTGACCTACATTTGCTGACAATTTTGAGATCCATAAGACTTACAATAACTTTTCTACCAGAGAGAAACAATAGTTGTAAAACAATGAAATTATCAGAAAGGAAAATCATGGCCTGGACTATCGGCATGCATGTCCATGCAATCGTTAGCACTTGGGGAATTGGTGTTTGTCTCGTTATTTCGAGGTCCATTGACAGAAGAGACAATATTATTTGAATGATAATTACCCTGGGTTGAGTGGCAGTGCTGAAGGCTTCGTCGAACGGGGCTGGACAGCGCATTTGAGAAGACAGAGTTCTTCCCTTGGTAATCCCCAGAACGAACTCCTTGAACGATTGTCGACGAAACGGGATTAGTAGGAAAAGGAGAACTTAAACTGTTCATGTGTGTTGCAGTTTGAGGGTGCTGCTGCTGAAATGTCAGCCTGGGGGACATTGGAGACTCATCTGCTCCATATTCAAGCTCATTCTACAGAAATTTGAAAAATACACAAAGGGTCAATACATATTTCCGTATAAATGAAACTGTTCTTGGTCGTCCACCTAAACCAATTAATTTTATACTGGGGTCATTGTAAACAACTTTCCTTCAATCATTCTAACCCTCCGACCTACAGTTTAAAGAACTAGAAGGAAGCCTTATAAAGGGCCCATTTTATGTGCAATACAACAAATTCACTACCACAGGTGTTGCCAGTCATTGGTTGATAAAAGACCAACTTCATTCCGATAAAAGTCCATCTTCAAAGTAACTTTAGCTCGCTTCAATTCTAAAATCTCCAAAGTGAACTATCTATTTCTCATTATAACTCATTAGGTGCCACTGTTTCACCACAAACTTCAAACTTAAAGTTACCAAAAAAAGGGTTTTATTCATCTCAATTCCTATAGCTGCTTACCTTGATTCCTCTGTCAGGCCATCTTAGTCCAGTCAGACATGGCCACTCATAAGTCAAACTCAGCAAAACTAAGGTTCACTGCAAATATCAGTCATATTAGGCGAAGTTTCAATTCCTTGGGTCCTTTAGAAGAGTTAAAATATTTAAAATGGAACATTTTTCTAACTTATTATGTACATAGCAACTCATTGAACAAGGGACTGCATACCATATGACCCAAGCTGAAGTCATTTGGGAATATACGCTATGAACTAGGTGAGGACATCAAGTCCATGATCCTTGTTTAGATATAAGGCCATAGAGAACACCTCAAAGAACAATTGCCTCACAGGACAGTATCATTATTTCTACATTCGACTCAGAATGCATCTATAGAGTATGAATTCCAGAAAACTGACAATAGACTCTTCCATCCTACTCTACCACTTGTTATTAAAAGTGCTTACATGTCAGGACACTCCACTAGATTCACCAGAATCATGCAAAACATCGAAGTTGGCCCAGTTGAATCATGGAAATCGATACAAGGGAGATAAACTTTGAGTGAAAGAAAGGTATTTATCAAAATGATAAAACCAAGAAATCACTAAAAAATACCTGCAAATAAGAAACTACATCAGCTGTTGTCACCCTTGATCCTTCTTCTTGCTGCCTCAAAACCCACTGAAAAAGTTTCTCCTGGCATAAGAAGAGGAGAGAGAGTGAGTGAGGATGCATATGTAAGGTTAGATGCAATCAGCAAAGCAGTGAACCACAATTGAAGGAACTACAAAAGATAATAACCTACAGAATTAGAAGCAAGAATATCTAATTTGAGAACCACAAGTTTTCCAGAGATAGGAAAACATTTCCATTTCTATTACAAAGTCAAAAATTTTGCAATGGCAGAAGCTTTGACGGCTTAGGGGAGCCCTTAAGTAGCCACCATGCAGTTTTTAAATAGCCAAATAGCTATTACATATTTGTTTGAGGACTTTTTGGCCCTTCAAGGCAGACTCTCTACAATGTAGTAATAATCTCTAAAACCTATGTGCACTGTTTCATCTTATTTAAACCTATTTGCACTGTTTCATCTTATTTAGTTGGCATATCACACAAAACGCATTTTGAATTTTTAGGAAGCTGCTGTAAAGCAAAAGAACAATAAAAAGTAAAATCATAAATTGAATATAAATGAGTAAATAACATAAATAGACTATACATATACATGCACTTTCCATTCAACATAGATGTTATTCTTAATTCTTCAAAAGTATTGTGCTTTCCTATCCAAATGCACCTTTAACTTTATTTTTCGGTCTAAAAAAGAAAAAATAATACCAAAAAGCAACACCATGTATATAATTTTATCTATTTTGTCCTCTTCTGACGAGTGCTTCCCCCAGACATCCAAAACTTTCACTTGGCGAGAAACATAGCAAAGAAAGTAAATTCCCAACCAGATAATTCACTTTTCAATATCGATTCAACAATTAACAGGAAATTAAATTTAGGGAAGGAAATTATGATCACTTGATCAGAGACAAGGAAAGCTGGTAACTTTTACCAAACTAGAACAAAATCTAAAATTGAAATTGCAAATTAAATACTAATCCAATTTAATTTCTTCCAAAACATGAAATTCCCAATCATTTCGATTCATTCCTCTTCAAAGATAGCAACTTTACCCAAAAAAAAAAAGATAAAAAGGGGAAAGAAAGAGGGTAGGAGGGTAACCAGCGCGTGACGTTCACCGGCCTGGAAAGAAAGGCGCTGATGGTTCATGGCTTGGGAGTAAAGCTGCGAAAGCGAGTTAGCGGCGCTGCAGAAGGTGGTGTACATGCTCCGATCCACCTCGTCCAGCCGCGTCGCAACCGATTTCCTCTTCTTCGACATATCCCTTTTCTTAATTCTATTATTACACGACAAACAAACCAAAAAAAAAAAATCAAAGTTTAACGGAAACTAAAGGCTTGCAGAGGAAAAAGATGAAGATAAGAAGAATTTCAGAGAATTGAATTGCGGGCGTAATAAGGAAAAGGAAGGGATTTGAGGAGAGAAAAGGGAAAGCAAAGTTGGTGAATGGAAGATTGAGAGATTGTGTGTGTTTGCAAAATGCCGATGAGCTGGAGAGACTTGGAGGCTGTCTCTTTGGATGTTACGCCACGTGGAATTACACGTGTCATACCTTTTCGGCTTATTGGACCCCACCTTCTTCTGCCTTGTTTGTGCCACTGTTTCACAGTCTGAAATTAATGGGCCCTGAGCCCAAGCACAATATCAACAGCTAACCCAACTTGGCTTAGATTTAGGCATAAACCCATTTTGAAGGGCTAAGCCCAGCTTTAAAGATTATTGATCAATTCTTTTCTTTAAAAAAAAAAAAAAAAAACTTAAACTTTAATTTTAAATTAAAAAAATAAATCAAAATAATGCAATACTTATATATACCATTATATATAATTTTTATGACCTACAAAAATTATTAAAAACTCCGATATATTTTTCACCGGAATTGAGAAAACTAACATATTTTTATCTTTCTTTTTATGTTTTTGAGAGTTGTAACATGTATATTTTTAAAGTCCAGATTCTAACATGTTTCTTCGAGTTTAAATCTAAATCCACATTGAAAAAGAAATATACATGCTGCAGGCAGCTGCAGATTATCACACTTGAAAATAAGTAGCAAAATGTAAAGGTTGACTTGAGTGAGTAAAAGATTCTAATCATTACTTTATTATAGTGTATCCCTCAGGGTAGGGGGCCTCATTGAAAGGCAAATCTGACAATAATCCTAATTAATTCATAATAATTAGGAGTAAGCTGTTAATGTCATGCTTCTGTACCTAATTTTTTATTGTTCGTGGATCAAGTAACATGAGAAAGAAGAAGGTGTGATGTACCATAAAGAAAAGAAGAAGGTGTGAAATCAACTTTTAGAAATTAAGGTGGCTGGATGCGCATGCCTAACAATTGTGAAATGTCCACATTTTTAAACCCTAAAAAACTTTTTTTTTTGAGGAAAAAACCCTAAACTTTACCAACCTTAATTGACATTTTTCATTAGTAATTAACTTGATAGTGTTCAAGCGTAAATCTCCCTTCTAAGGGATTATCTTCTACATGTTTGGGTTTAAACTGCAAGTATGCAACGATAATTGCATGTGGAGACTCGAGAGTTTACACTTTATATTTCCAACCTCTATATCTAAGTAATTTTTAGAAAAAAAAAACGTCATAAGTGTTTTTTTTATATAGAAAAGGGCAATATTATTTGAAAAGTTTAATGATATAATTAGCAACGTGATTAAAAAAAGTTGAATTTCAAATCTCTAATTTTCAATAGAAAATGTGTGTATCAAGTATGAAACAACTACGTACCTTGAATCCTTGATTAATTATAACAAAAATGTTTTAAAAAGAAAACAACCTTATTAATTTCATGAATAGAGACATATATATGCCCGTACGTAAGAAATGGTTTAGTTTGAAAACCACGAATCAATTAAACAAATGTAAGAAAGACATAAGTTTCGGGTCGGGGAATAGTTATATAGTACGTTAATAATAAGTGAAGATTAATTAAATTAACTGACACAAATTGTTGAACATTTGTGTTGTTTTTTCTTTTTTTGAGGGAATACATTTGTGTTGTTGATAAGCAAAGTTTGGAGTTACTTGTGCCAAAATTTAAGCCAAGATTAAAGGTGAAAACTTTAAACTAATACTAGTCAAATAATCTTTCATCTTTTGGTCTTAATTTGAGTCAATAAAACATCTAAGCACAGAAAAAAATGACTAAATAACCATTTTGTCCCCTGAACTTGTAGCATTTAGACGTTTTGTCCCCTGAACTTCAATTTTGGGACGTTTTACCCCCTCAACTTAACCGCTACGTTAAGTCGTTGACATGAAGTTGCCATGTCAGACCAACCTAACCTACATGGCATTGCCACGTTGGACCAAACCGCTGACGTGGCAATGCCACATGGTATTTTTGTACCACATGGCAATGCCACATCAGCGACTTAACGGAGCTGTTAGGTTGAGGGGGTAAAACGTCACAAAATTGAAGTTCAGGGGACAAAATGTCCAAGATTGAAGTTCGGGGGATAAAACGTCTAAACGCTACAAGTTCAGGGGCAAAATGGTAGATTAGTCAAAAAAAAATTCTCAAATTCAAAAACAACTTTGAATCTAAACTTATTTTTTATTATTTTTCTTTTACTTATTACTTTGATTCTAAACTCTTTATATAAAAGTGATACACAATAATAATTAATAATTAAGTTAAAATACTACTGCCACCTTTTCTTTTAAGAGGAAAAAGAAAACACTACTCTACTTGAATGCTAAGAAATTATAAGATTACATTATTTCTTCCATGCATCAAAGAAAAAAAAAACGCTTTTAGTTTACCCTACTAAAATAGTAACTAAGTTAATATTTATGTAGATTTGTTCAAAAAAAGTTAATATTTAAGTAGAAAATAATCAAACTTTATTGTATACACAAGATGTAAGACGATTTACAAAATTAGATTCCAAATCAAATGTTCTTTCTACACAAAGATAAAACTATTCAACGAAGAATTTATCAACACTATAATCTCAAGATTGAAATCAAAATTAATTCCTTCCAATGTCAACAAAATCATTAAAAATAACCCATACTAATTTTTACTCCATTTTTCTACCCCATATAAGAAGAAAATTAGGAATTTTCAAAAGAGCCATCAAATAATGGAGGGAAAAGGATCAAAGGAGAGAGAGTAGTATAGAACAAAGTTGCCATCAAATAATAATAGTAATTCATTTTCCTCAATTTTTAAAATAAGTAGATATAATGTTCACATTGACAAAAAAAAAATGATAATTCACATAAAAAATACTGAAAGGAACAAAGAAAAAGACTAGTTTTTTTTTTTGTTGAAAAGAAAAAGACTAGTTAAGGAAACAAACACATTTTACTTACAAATCCAATCTTAATAATATAATGGATTAAGAAAAGGACATTTATGGACTGCCTTAAACATCCAAAATTCCAAATCCACCTTTTTCAGAAAAATTAATCATATCACAATAGAAAATAAATAATTTAATTTATTCACACATTCAATATTACTTTCCTTTATTTAAACTCCATAGTAAAAATAAAATAAAATTCTGAGTTTTTTTTCTCTCTTTATTTTCTTCTCTTGAGTTGACACTGTTGAGCCTATACGTCTCGGTCTCATTCTCTCTCTCTATATTTCTTTAATGGCGAGAAAAGGAAACTCTTTGCGAATCGAACTATAACTGCAAAACAAGAAAGATATTTGTTTCTCTCTCATTCTCAATTCGTTTTTTTCATTCTCAAAAGAGATTGAGAGAGAAAACAAAAAAAAAAAATCGATTCCTATTTACGGCGCAAATCCCGAGGGGACCTCATTGGACTCTCTTCTTCCTCGTCTTCTTCTTCTTCTTCATTGTTTCTCAGGTTCGTTTAAATCCTTTCTCGCTTCTGTTTGTTTCGCGGGAAAAACGAAGTCTCTTCCTTTTCTTTCTCGCCAGTATGGTTCCTAAGCGATTGCTTGTTTTATATATTGACGAATAATGCTTTGCTGTTTTGATCGTTATACGACTTTTTCCTTCTTTTTAAATGCTTTGATTTGCTTTTGTTTTGTTACTCTGCAATGTTTTTGCTGTTTCTATTTAGGTTGAAATTTGCGGGGAGCTTTCTTATGTTTTTGAAATGAAGCTTTATTAAATAACGTTAAATGTGTGATGGATCTGCTTGGAAATAGTTTAAAATGCTGCTTCTTCAAATTTTATTTTTATTCATTTTATATGATCTGTATTGCAGAAGCTTTGTTAGGTGCGTAAGTTTTAAATTTGATCACTTTTTGAACTGAAGGCAGGTAATTTATAATTTACTAAGTTTAGATCTTAGCAAGCTGGTCAATTTCATGTAGCTGGAGAGATCTTAATTTTGGATCCTCTGTTTGAATCTTTGAAGAAAACGAAAAATATTGTTTTTTAATGGAGGAAATGAAAAATGGAGATGTTTTAGTTTGGTGAATTGCTTTTTGTTTAGGTTTTATTGGAATAAGTAGTTGATGTCTTAATGAATTGTTATAAATATAGTTTAGAGAAATAGAAAATGGGGCCATGTTTGTTATGTTCCTATGTTTTCATCATTTCTTTAACTGTATTGCTTTTGTTATTAATTTTAAATCTGCTGAAGCTCTGGAAATTTGGCTACTTTGCTATTGACTATAAGTGCAGGAATTTTTCTTTTGTGCATATTTGGGAACAAAATTTGGACTTTGATTTACTATGTTTTGACTAAACATTCTTGTGAATTTGTAAATTTTAATTTTGGATTTGAAATTCTAGTTTTTGACTAGATTGGATTTGACAAATACCTATCTCAAAGTGTGATTTGGAATCATAATTTTCCTCTTTCAAAAAATTCCAAGTGAAGTTGCCTCATATCCCAGATCCAGTTTCTTTAAACCAGTCACTGATTAGTAAATTTGGATTTTAAAATTCAAATCCTCTTCCTTTAATGTGGTTTCCCAACAGGGATCTCAGAAATGTTGGAAAAGATCATTCATTGTATACTCTTCCAAAATTAATTACTTCCTATAATTCAGTTCCCAAAATGTATGCAATATAAGCTGCTGCCTTTTATATTTGCCTTTTAATATCTGAAAATAAAAACTTATCATATGCTGGCTTTAATTCACTGCTTTTTTTTTTTGTTTTTTGTTTTTTTTTTTTTAATTTCTGATAAAAAGAAAAAAGTATTTGCTCATTGTCATTATTGTAAGAGGATGCTTTGTTTGTACTGTCCTTAATTTTCCAAATGATTTCCTTATGCAGGTACTGCTATTGGTTCTTTGACACCTGGACTTAGTTTTCGTTTGCATGAAAATTGAGAAACAGAGACTCTGCTTGTATTGAGGACTAGAATTAAAAATGTCTTCAGTAAGCAAGGCTGACAGGAAGGCAGCTCTGGATGTGGCTTCGTGGTTTTTCAATGTTGTCACATCTGTGGGGATCATCATGGTCAATAAAGCCTTGATGGGTACATATGGCTTCAGTTTTGGTATGTTTTCAATGTTTTACCCATAAAATTCGATAAATATTGCCTTTGCATTATATACCTGATAGAATTACACACTTTATTTCCATCTTTAAACAAGTTTTGATATGGCGTTGTTATTTTACGGGACTGACCTCCCTATGGTCAACCCAAAAGGGAGAAACAGAACAACAAGCTAAATAGTTTATTGCTGGATAATGGTTTTCCTGTATCATTTTTCCTTTAATATTTTAAAAATAGTAGTAATTTTTAAAAGTTTTGTCAATTTCTTTTGTAAATCTAATGTTGTATCTGATTTATGAATGTGCCGCAGCTACAACATTAACGGGTTTGCATTTTGCCACAACAACCTTGTTGACTGTCCTGCTCAGATGGCTGGGTTATATTCAGGGCTCTCAGCTACCTTTACCCGAGCTTCTCAAATTTGTACTGTTTGCAAACTTTTCTATTGTCGGAATGAATGTGAGTTTGATGTGGAATTCTGTGGGGTTCTATCAGGTCAGTTTCAGCAACACAATAGATTACTCTTATCTTCAAGATTTTGATCTTTTGGATGTTAAGATCCATCATTTATCTTAAAAATTATTCTCAGATAGCGAAGCTGAGCATGATACCGGTATCTTGCTTTCTGGAAGTAGTTTTTGACAAGGTCCGCTACTCAAGGGATACAAAGCTTAGCATTTTAGTAGTTCTACTTGGAGTTGCAGTCTGTACCGTTACAGATGTGAGTGTGAATTTCAAGGGCTTTTTAGCTGCCGTAATAGCGGTCTGGAGCACAGCCCTCCAGCAGTATGTAAGTAAATTGCCAGAGTATCCTGATTTTAAATAAGGTGCAATAATTTTGAAGAAAATTTTGGATGGTAAAAGTCAAATAAGTTTATGATTGAAAAAGGTTCTGAATGTTTTTTATATGGCTTGGATCCATTCCATAATTGAAATGTTTGCTTGTCTAATTTTGTTAACCGATTGATATTTTGGGTCTTTCTTATTTTTTTGCAGTATGTACATTTTCTTCAAAGGAAACATTCTTTGGGATCTTTCGACTTACTGGGACATACTGCTCCAGTACAAGCTGCAAGCCTGCTGTTATGTGGTCCTTTTGTGGACTATTGGTTAACAGAGAAAAAGGTTTATGCCTATGACTACACAGTGATATCCATGGTAAGGTTCTTTTCCTAGTTGAATAGGCTGTACTTGATAATCATGACTAATACTTTTTCCATTTTACCAGCATGCGCTCCCATAAAGTCATCACCACTGATTCTATCTAATGCATGTTAGCTTTTAAATCAAATTATTTTGGTATATTAATTGATAGATTTTCATCTTTATATGCGCATTCACTCTTTATTGGGGGCCTTTGAGTGTTAATAAAATGCCAAATGTCCTCTGTCATTGCGATTGCTGGTTTTTGTAATTATGGCTGTCCTTATTTGCATCAGCTTACAGAATCGGAATTTAGGTACATAGGATCTATGTCTGAAGTATTGTATATCTATAACAATTTACTATTGGAACTCCTATTATGCCCCATCTGTTGGGCTAAAAAACAAGGGCCTGACTTAGGTGGCTGAGTGCCAATGACAATGGAGAATGTCTGTCCTTCTTTGTGTTCATACTTCATACTTCCTAGACCTGGATACAAATAAGAAAACATGAAACACTCACTATCAACCATACCTACTTCTGATCTTCAAGTGCATATTGTTCTGCCTATTCCGCTTCTCCAATATAAGCTTTCCCTCAGCAGGAGTACAGTACCTCTAGAAGAACTCCCTCTGCCTAGGGTAGGGTAGCTTATTTATTACTTTCAACCATTTTAGCTTATTGGAATGTCTGATCTTCAACCAAAGAAAGAACAAAGAAATACCAATCTGATGGCATTGCGGTTTCTGTCATCAAGCTACTTGAAGTACTTCCATGATGTCCTTGATGAATCTTCAGCGTTTTGTTTAACTTCTTTAAGTAATTTTTTGATAATACTCGACAGTCTCTGTCTCCTTTTCCCCTTCTCATGGGTAGGCATTTTGATCCAATAACCAATAGGTGAAACTACATCAATAAAAGCTTTAATGATATGCAAAATTTCTTTATCAATTTGTGCCTCGACAGTCTAGTTGCATATCTCTCCAAGGTTGAATGGTATAAGATTGACATGCTTCTTTAGCCTCTTTGCGCATAAATGACATGTCAATTTTGAGTATTCTCTTTTTCCCCCTAACATGTTTTAACCCAGCTGGCTGCAGTTATTTCTTCTAATGGCATACACTCCATGACATTCTTAGTAATTGCTTTATCATATGCATAATGTCTTTTGCTTAGATCCGGAATGTATGCTTGAACAACATTACAGTCCAAACGTAGAATGGTCTAAGCAAAGCCATATTCCCTCACGTCGACCCATTGACCAGATATCTTGTCCTATGCTGTTTTTAAAATGGAGGACCATGGTTATAAAGTCTAGTTTCTGAAGTGCATGTGCAAGTTCATGTATGATTATAAATAGATTCTGCTTGCAGGTAATCATGACTACAGTAAATGATATATGATGCTCTTTGCTTGCAGTTTTTCCTAGTCCTCTCATGCAGCATTGCAGTGGGGACCAACCTCAGCCAGTTCATCTGCATTGGCAGGTTCACGGCTGTATCGTTCCAAGTGCTCGGCCATATGAAGACTATTCTTGTCTTGATGTTAGGGTTCTTTTTCTTTGGGAAAGAGGGTCTTAATCTACAAGTAATCCTCGGAATGGTCATCGCAGTAGCAGGAATGGTCTGGTACGGTAATGCTTCATCCAAGCCAGGAGGTAAGGAACGCAGGATTTATCCAGTCCCGAGCAACAAGTCACAAAAACAGGAAGATTTATCAGATTCCACTGAGACAGACGAGAAGGTCTAAACATTCAATCACAGGTTTTAACAAAGTAAAAGGAAAAGATATATAGAGACTGAGCCATTTCAAATCAGCGGGTTCCAGGAATCTATTTATTTACACATAGGATCAAAATCCCAAATCATCATATAAATTTTTCCACCTTTTTTTTTCACAGTTAAATTATTTTCTTGGCCTTGAATTTATTCAAAAGAAAAGATGCTTTTGAGACGGGGATCAAATTCCCTGTAAAAACAGGATATTAATCCCCAGAAATAATATTTTTCAATAGTATAATTTATTTTCATTTTCTTAATTCCATTATTATCTTCTTCATCTTTTGTCACCATTTGTCCAATTATATATATATATATATATTTCAGGTTATTAGCCCCACATTTGGGTGCTGATTGAGATGCAACATCGGGTTCTTCTCTTGGCTTTCCCCATCAATAAATTTGCTGCCTGTTTTGCATGAGAGACATGCAACAACAAGCAAATAAATTCCAAGCTCATTTTTAGTACAATGAGAGATCAGAACACTTAAAACATGTTACTAAATGTGCTGATATTTTGTTAGGTATATATTTATACAAAAATCCATGACAGCATGAGCCTGCCCATGAAGGGAAGAAAACAGTAGAATCCCTTTGAATAATTTGAAACCCTTTTTTTTAAAACAGGAGTTTCCTTGTATGCTTCATATGCAGAGTGGTCCCAAATCAACTCATGTTTTTTTGCCCATTAATTTCCATGAAACAACTGGGAAATTGCCCCCCCAGACATGTGATTACACAGTCATCTCATGGATTAGCATTAGCATTCACAGGGGAATGAAGCATTAATTCATACAGATAGAAAGAGAGAGAGTGAGAGAGAGAGAGTTGAGTTTTTTGTGGTTATTAACAGCCATTAATGGTGTTCGAAACCAGCTGCACACGTGCACGTGGTCATCAATCAGGTTTTCGAGCCGGTAGGGCACCATTTCTGAACTGGGAAAATGAAGAATCCTTTCATTCATGTGTTTTTACCTTCCTGCATTAATTTGTATAGCATCATATATAGTGTTTTGAAATAATGCTCACTCTTAGTTGGAATCAACTTGAGGGAAAGGATAAACTTGTTGCTGTATAATATATGCATTGATATAGGAAATTCCATGCAACCTGAAAACTGACCCGAATTTTGTTCCTCATGATGTGTCATGGCTAGTCATCCCATGTTATATAGCAAAACTCCACTCAAGTAGCGTTGTGAACAGTCTATTGGACCAACCGTGTAAGAACATGTCATGGGGAACTAAATTTCGGGTCAATTTTTCGAGCTAAAACTCCATTGATATATTAAGTTATTTAGGAATCTTCAATGAAATTAAGATGTCAACACTCAAATAGTTGAATTTTGTTATAGATTGCTCATATTTTACTGTTGGAATCTTGGTCTACTTGACCATAAAAATAGACACAAATTATTACTGGGTAGTTTGGTCTTCTATTTGAGCAGTTTTAAGTTTGGCAACTCCGTTAAGCAATCCTTAGTCCAAATCGAACTACTTTCTTAGACTTCAAAAAATGGAAGACAAACAATATGCAAATATACTTCTCTTCCTGACTTTGTTTGTACTTCGGTTGATGCATGAACTGACCCCATATTCTAAGGTTGGATTTTGAATCCTTCTCACCATTATTTGACATGTAGAAATTTGTTGCCTAACCAAAAATAACCTTTAATTATACACCGATTGGTTCTAAAAAAGAATAAAATCCAAAAACAAACAAAATCATTAAATCACTAATATAAAACGGACTCTGATCAATACAAGTATAAGATCGCTAGCTGTTGAAAATTGAAAAGAATGATAATTATGAGACGTTTTATCAATAATATTAAATTTTTTTTTGGTACATTGGAGCGGTTCCTTCCGTTACTCAAGCTGCTTGAGATGACGCTTCTCTTCCGGCTTACTCGGATGATGATATTCGTATATCCGTTATTGAATAATGGCCTGGCCGTATGAGTTCTAGTCCAAGACCGCTTTAGGTCCTAGACTTTGACACACTCCGACTATCCTCCTCGATGAAGCGATGAAGCACACCCGGTGATTGATCCAATATATATAGGCATAAATGTCACTTTGCACCCTTAAGTTTGTATGGACTGCCAATTTACACCCAACTTTTTTATTTTAACCAAAACGTACCCTAAAGTTTTATTTTTGTGCCACTTTGCACCCTCCATCACGGTAGGACAACCGGATCGATCACGGTGTCCGACGTGGCATGCCACGTGGATAAAAAAGTAACACATGGCAGGCCACGTGGATCAAAAAGTGACATGAGGCACGCTACGTGTGCCAAAAAAGTGGCACGTCATATGTACTAAAAAGTGATATGTGGCACGCCACATGTACCAAAAAGTAACACGCGACATGCCACGTTCACAAAAGGATATGTGCCACATGTTATTTTTGTCCATATGGCATGCCACGTCAGAGGTCGTGACCAATTCGTTTGTCCTACCGTGATGGAGGGTGCAAAGTGGCACAAAAATAAAACTTTAGGGTGCAATTTGGTCAAAATAAAAAAGTTGGGTGCAAAGTGGCAGTTCGTACAAACTTAAGGGTACAAAGTGGCATTTATGCCAATATATATATATATATATATATATATATATAATCTCACTTTTCAAAGATAATTAGGCAAATCCTATTTTATGTTTGGTATCAAGAACTATATTATATATAAGTTGGTGTTGGACACACAAAAGCAATGACTTTTGAGTTAAAGGGCAAGTTGCAAAAATTATGTAGGGAAAAGGGTATTTGATTTGTGAAGAAAAATTCAAAGATAATCGAAGGGAAATTTTTGTAATGTTGATAATACCGGCAAGTTAGTTCAAAAACTGCTGCATTTGGGTCCCTCATTGTTTGTTCCAACCTGTTTGATAATAAGTCAGGTTGTGGCCTAATATTTCGACATTTGATGGCTGGGAACAGCTGCAAGAAATTATTTAGTTGTTGAAAGATATATATAAATTAATTTATATGCATAGTATTTATATTTATATTTATCTTAGATTCATTGTTCATTCTCCCAAATCAACAATATTTTTTTTTCTCATTTTTACGCGTTCAAATATACTACTCCTACTAATTATTTTATATGTACAAAGAAAATCTCTAAATTTGTATGATTTTGTTTAGAATTTTTTTCATTTTGTCATTTGAAAGGACATCAACATCATATCAAACCTTAGCTTGCAACATTAAAATCCTTCTATATATAGTAGGAGTATGTCTTTGGGTCAACTATGTTGTGTCTTTAAGGAGTTGTTGGCCTAAATTTACGGTTTTTAGTGATAGATTTTTGTTCATGCAAGTCAAGCATAATATATTTTACACTGTACTATAAGAAAGAAAAAAAGGAAACGAAAGATAATCAATCAGATTATGATAAATTTTCTTGTTCGGTTAATTGTATCACGTCAAATGGGATAAATTGATGAGATGCTTTTGAAACTTTGATGGGGTAAAAGGTATTTTTCTCACTTATAAATTATAATCGAAACAAAATCCGATTATATTTTTCTTAATTGTTTGGTATCTGATGATTACATTGGAGCTCAACTAATTTAAAATTGGATAGCCGTGTTTTTTTCTTTTGGTATTCCATCCAGTATCTTCAGGGGTTTGCCATGACTAATCCGAATCCGACCTGTATCGCGGATCTGGTTATGATGGGTGAGTCTCCTAACAGGAACAACTGTGTACGCAAGGTCTCGAATCTTAGACCTGCTTAAGTTGGAACAAACTGCTTATCACTTAATCTAACTCCCTGTTGGTCTCTCTTGACCTGTATGTATGTAATGTGTATGTATATACATACGTTCATACGTCGTTTTCAACTTTTTTTTTGTTCATCTAACTAAGGTTTCAAAAGATATTGGGCCTTGAGTTGAAAAAAGGCCCAAAATAGGAAAATCCAATTTTCAGTTCACATAATGGAATGGCAAACTTTCTTTCTTTATATCTTTTTCTTTCTTTTTCTTCCAATTGATAGCAAAATAATTTGGGTTGAGTGAGGGTAAGGGTCCCAATCCTTTCATGTCATCATCTTCTCTCGTGTGGCATTGATTTTCATTCTCATCTCTCTTTTGTACTTTCCATTTTTCATTTCATATAACAAATAAAGACCAAAAAGAGTGTGTGACCCACCACCCCCCTTTTTTCCTTCTTCTAATTCTCAATCTTCAATAAATTAAACAAAATTAATCATTCTTATTAAGGCTTAAACCCACTTTTATTAGTTAATCATTAACTAAAATCTAATCCAAAAAGGGGATTTGGACTTCTTTCACTTCTTCATTTCTTTTATTATTAATTTTAGTAATCATATTCTTATTATCCTATACATTCCTTCTTAACCCTACGCACCCAAAGCCAAAAGCCCAAAAGAAGAAAGGAAAATAAAAGTTAATCAAAGTAGCAAAGACCCTAACAAACCCAATTCAATGGGCCCACCTCAGCCATTCAAGTGGGCCCATCAATTATTGCGTGCGCGTGTTGGCGCACGTGTGGTGTTCCTTTCCTTCCCTTTCTTTTCTTTTCTTTTCATTTCTTTCCTTCTCTCATTTGCTAATAAGTGTAGTATGTCAATTTGCAAGCTCTCATATTTATCAGTACAAGAAATCATTCAATACTGGTAAATGTTGTCTGTTTTTGTTTAAGTAGTAATTTAAAGAAATCATTCAATACAGCATTTTATCTATTTTGATAATGAAAATTTTTATTTCGAAATTCAAAGAAATTAAACAAAGTACTCCATGATGGAGCATAAAAGGCATAACCACTAAAAATGTCTAATTTGGCTTTGTGAATTGTACCAAATTAGTACAAAGAGTACTGTTTATTGGTCTATTGGTGCTACTAAGTACTAACTTCATAGTGGATCTAATTAAATATTAATCTCAAATTGTAGTTGCTGGACAGTTTACCTGGATCATAAGGTCTTGGATTCTAGTCTCATAGAATATGAGTTTATTTGTAATTTATTTGTTTATATATTTGGTATTTTGGTAGTTATAGATAAAATTAGAGATTTAACAATTCTGTTTGATTTATTTATACTTCGACAATCTATAAATAAGTAAGCCAATGCATTTACACATTCTCTAGTGATTGAACTGGATAATCATGTGGTGAGAGATTATTCCCTTACTGTAATCTCTAATTATTCATTAATGAAAGTGATTATTTGATAAAAAAAAATTTAATATAATAAAAAAGAGGTCACGTGAGATTGTTGATTTCGAACTCAATTTTAAAATGAATTTTCATTTTTCTATTTTTCAAAACAATGAAAAATTGAGATAAAGGAGGAGAAATGGGAAAATTAAATACAAAGGGAAAAATGAGAATTGAGAAGAAATGACTCGAGGAGGGAGGAGATTTTTTTTTTTTGGGCACCGGAGGAATGTGTTTTATGTAAGAGGTTAGAGTAACAGTGACAGGCTGGCCATCTCTTGTCGGTGACCAATTTGGTCAAAGCGATTGATGGTGCAACACCACAGCTCTACGTGTGCTATTGGGCCACGTCAGCTTCTTGGACAGTGGCACGTGTCATTTGCAGTTTTGCGGGTCCCCTCCCTTCCCGCCTTCCACGTCATCATCATCATCATCTATTCATCTTCTATTTTCTCATTAATCAAAGGTGGGGAGGTGGTGGAGAAGACCCCTTTTTTCCCTTCAAATTCAGCGACCCATTTGGGCCATTTCTCAATTTTCAGTGCCCAAATTTTATTTATTTAATATTATTAAAATATAGTATTAGTTCCAATTTTTGGATGAGGAGCCCATCAAAAAGTGGGACCCTATTTGGGAAATGATAGTATTCAAGTGGGTCCCAAATATTACCTTGAGAGAGAGAAAGAGAAAGTGACGGTGACAGACTGACAGTCATATTACCCACTCTCCCCTAACCTTCAATAAGAAAAACAGAAAAAAGAAGAAGAATTTTCCCCCTCATGACGAAAGTATTATATTGAAATTTCATTGGCTACTCGCGTTAATAAACACCCACGTGTGAGAGTTGTAGGCAATCATTGTCAGTAAAAGGTTGTAACAAAATCCCTTGCTGAGGTGGCAACGGTTGAAGGCGAGTAGTGAAAGTTTTTACAGACAAAAGAGAGTGTTGAGTGACAGAGGATTTAAGGTAAAATTTGGTGATGTCGTAAAACAGAAAAGAAGAAAAAGGAAAAAGGAAATCCAAAATATAACTGTAAAAACGGATTATCTCATTTTCTGTTTTAAGGAGGAGGCGGCTATTTCCACTCCCGTTGTAGCTATTTCCAGAGCAGAGACAAGTTTAGTTGGAAAGTGATAGTGGTAGTTTAGCATTAATATTTGCTTTTTCATAATTTGCTATAGTTTCTTAAGTTCTATAATTGATTACATTAACCAAAAAAAATTGTATCCTATGAGAATTTCATTTTTCATATATTAATCAAATTACATTTTATTTGATTTTTTTTGGGATAATTACATTTTATATGATGCTTAGATTTTTTTGGCACAAATATGATATTTAGATTTGATTATTATTCAAAATAATTATATTATTATGATTAATTAATTGATAAGTATAATAGAAATAGTTCTACATAGTTATGTTCTATTTGCTTTAAACATAATATCCTCCTACTTACCATTAAAAAAAACAGTAATAGTTGACATTAGGTTGCAAAAGTTTGTTATTTTTTTCCACCTTAAGCTAAAGTTTCCGAGGCCATTGCCATTAACCTCACTTTTTCCCCATTTTTTCTTGAATTTTCAAATTTCCTAGAATAAATAGTTGTAATTTTGTTAGGGGTCTAACTATCTTCTCTGGTAAAGCCAGCATGGCAGGGCCCAAGGAGGGTCATGGCTCTCCCTTAGCGTTTTCATTATTTCTTGCATATAATCATTCCATTTGTTGAAATACATTGTTTTGACCCTTTATTAATCTCTTATGATTATTTTGTTTAAGTTCTTATTTCTAATAAAAAAAAGTTTCACATTCTTTTTCTCAACAAAGAGACTTTCTAAATTAATTACCCTTCTTATGAAACTTATTTTTCCTCTTTGTTCATTGTTAGTATTTTCAATGGTTTATAATTTGTTTTTGGAAATATAAATGCAATGTCAATTTGAAAAACTAACCTTTTAACTATTAGATTAAGCTTTTGCAAATATTTAACATATATATGAAATATGAATATATATATATATACACACACATATGCGATTTAAAGTTTACAACTAATGATGTTATATTAACTAGGTTTTTTCGCCCGCGCTTCGCTGCGGGTTTTAGAAAGTGGACAAAAAATTTGTATTAATAAACACGATTAAGTTCACAATCAATTTATATTAATAGCTTGTAGCTAGTATATAATCTAATTTCTTAGTTTGAGTTGATTTCTCATTAAATATTTGGATATACAAAGATTTATTCTGATGAGTATTGCTACATGACCCTCCAATTCGTCCCTCCTGACGGATAAATTATTAGGTGGAACGGACCTACCACGTCATCTATGGGACCAATCAATAATATGAAGACAACTCATCAATTTTCTAAAACTCTATCCCAATAAAATCTCAAACTTGGGGACTTACCCTTTATATAGGGTTTGTTTTAAAAGGGGGCTAAACCTTGGGCTAACATCGTGCCTAAATTTAAGGAGTTCATTTGACATGACAAAATTCTATTGGTTAGTCCCATGGATGACGTGGTGGGTCCGTCCCACCTAAAAAATTTCTCATCCTGACGTGTCATTGGAAAACTTATTATAATTTCTAAAACTCTATTCAATAATAACCTAAAATCAAGGGATTTATCATGCAAATTCTCCATATTTATAACTAGGAGCTAAACCTGAATTTAATTTTTTACCTTAATTATCATGGAGCTAAACCTGGATTTAATTTATTTCATTATAATTATTAGGAGTGACGAATTGGAGGGTCAAATAAAATTATCCTATTCTGATTGTAACGAGACTTTCACTTGTACCCTCTAAACAAAAGTATATTAATGAAAGGAAGTATAGAGATAGTAACACCGTATAGAACTGTGTGGATGGGCCGAACTGGTTGCTTGGCGGATTAGCCCAATTTGGAAAGGCAATGCAATAACATGGGACTTAATTTTCATTTTTCAACGGAAAGGAAAAGGAGGAAAACATAAAAAAATAAAGATAAAACAAGAAGGCACAAGCCTTGACTTTTCAACCCGACCCACTGTTAAAAGTTAAAACCTGTTATTGCATTTAATTTCCACGTCAGTAAAAAACCACCTGAGATACGATATTACTATGATGCCCCATAAATTCCAACACATATCAGGGGCATACTCGTATTTTCCTGTACGGTGTTGTTAGATTTACTGTTAGATTACACGAATGACAGCAACAGCGTTGTCCCCGACAAGGTCCCACCTTGATGTAATAAATGAAATCATGACCGTTTAAAGAAGATCAACGGTGGGTATTGAGAGAGACCGTGGGCTCGTTCGTACTGTACCACACCGCTAAGTACAACCATAAATATTCACGAAATCGGAAAATATGAAATCCCACGGGAAGGAAAAGGAGCGTGAGGAACAAGCGCCAATTATTTGGGGGGAGAATTGGAGTCGAGTCAAGTGAGATTGACAGATGCGCAACGAAGACGGTAGCGTCTTTTGAAAATCTGACTTGTCGTTTTATGTTAACTCGCATGCGCTTTGGTACAAGGTTGGTCGGGCAGTGTGGTGAACGCGCCGGCTAGAGAGTACGGGATAGCTAAGGAAAATAATTGTATTAAAAATTAAAAATAAATTATTGTCAGTGGCTTGATGGCAGCCTTTGTTTTTCCGATACACGAGCGCCAATACAACAAGCTTATGTGTATGGACAGACTCTCGCCATTGTTGATCTCATGGGTACTATATTGAAGAGTAAGTATATTAGATTTGTTTCATTTTTTCCCCAAATTGGATTTTTCCTTTACCAACTTTTGTTATTATTATAGGGTATTAGTAGAATGATGACGTCGAGGTATTTTAAATTTAGCTATGGAATTCGAATTTTATGAATGAAGAATAATAAGTGTTGGGATAATTATTTTGAATTTAGGTTTGATTTTTTCAAAAAAAAAAAAGGAATTTAAATTTGATTTCAAATTAATTAATAAGATTTAATGTGATTATTAGATACGTATCGATACTATATAAAAATAGATTTATTGAACATTTTCACTTGATTATGGAAAGAAAAAAAAAGAATTTCACTTGAGATTGTTCTTTTGATTGGCTGAGACAGTTTTGAAATTACGCGAATTGCCGTTATTTGGTAGTTACGTAAAGTCCAAACATATCCAGAGTCAAATCACGTGAACTTAATAGAGGAAAAACTTTTTCAACGTTTCATTTTTACATTTATAAGATTCGAATTCGATACTTTACTCATGAGTCATTTAATTCTTTATAGTCATATGTTAGTGTTTTGAAAATATGGGTTGAGCATGCATTTTTATGTAATTATTATACTCCCCTGTCCCTTTTTATAAGTCTCCTTCTATAAGCTTTTTTTTGTCTCAAAATATAAGTCTCTTTTCTAAACACAATGCATATTTAAAAGTTATTTCCAAAATTAGCCTTGAAAGTGGTAGGGTAGTTAAGAAATGAGAAGGAGGAGAGAGAATGAGTGAGAGAAAGAGAATATGGGTAAAAATATAAAAACAAGATAAAAGTACATAAAAGTTTGAATTCTAACTAAATTTCTTAATCTTGGTGATATAGTTAAAAGGGACTTATATAATGGGACAGAGGTAGAATTTTTAGGTATTATTTCTAATAGTTTAATGATAAGATTGAATATGCGAGACTAGCATTGAATCAAAGAATTCCAGGAGAAATGCATGACTTTTCCTCCATTAAAGATGTAGTGGTAGATTATGTTCTACTATCTTTTCCTTAGTTATTAAATGTGTCTGTCTATTAGACAAAACTAAGACTATTACTACATAGTCATATCATTTATGGCAATTTACTAGTAGTAGTACTCAAACTTTACTACTTTAAAATCAGGTAGACATATGAATGAATGCAAAATAGAATTCAACAAGCTATGGTTTAAATTTCAATTTAATTAGATTAAATAAATTGATAAGTATCTCAAATTCATAGTAATTTTGAAAACAAACAAAATATATAGTATGATTTACAATACCGAAATGCCAAGTATATGTGATAATTCTCATGAAACTGAATCTATCGATTATTTTTCACTATACAATTCAAATTTCAATATTTCTAATTGCATTCCAAAAATGGAGAACCCGTATTAAACTCATAGCTTGGCTAGAATTGGCGAAATGGTGATACTAGATGTGTACCTATTGGAACAAGCTTTTTATATATTGTCAAAAATGTGGGTGTTTGCGTAGAGTTGTAGTGGCATTGTACCACAAGTATTGTTAATTTGAAGGTAGACAAAAATGGTTTCAAAAGGGGTGTTTGGAAGTTAAAAAGTTTGTGAAGCATTAAATCTAATATTAGTATCTTGCAAGGCACTCCACTAATTTTGAAATGGAAAAACATGAAAAAAATATTGTGCAAAAACTTTTAATTAAACAAAGAAAAGACATCAAGTGGGGAAAAACCCCAAATCTTCTATCTCAATTTGTTGTTGAGATTAATGAATTAATCTATCAAGTCAATGTTAAATCTCTCTCTCTCTCTCTCTAAATATTTACAAGTTAATTTTGTTTGAATCAGGTCGCCCAATTATGAGGATATATCTCTTGTTATTGAGAGTTGAGATGAATGAATCAGAAAGTTGAAGTTTTCAATTTTATGAATTACTCGAAAACAAATACTTGTAACGGTTGAAGTGTGTATATCAATTTATTTTACTCATATCATCTGAGAGAGTACCCAGATACTTTCGCTCTACGACAAAATATAATTACTCCGAAATTTAATTTGGGTGTAATGTATGAATGTTCATCATTAATCTTTGTTTGAACATGGAAAAAGAAGGAAAAGGAAGAAAAACCAGTGGCAAAATGGCACGTTACATTGTAAAAAGGAAGAGGAGAGGTGAGGAAATGCATGGTAAGCATGAGGGAAAGGAGGGTTTGGCCATGTTAAAAACCTTTGAAGATGATGATGAAGATGAAGATGAAGAAGAAAATGAATTTTTTTTTCTTAAATAACGGGAGTTAATTTATTTTTTGAGTTTGAAAATCAATGTTAGAAAAGGAGTGCTCTCACTTAAAAAGGAGTACATAAATGCCAAAATGACTTTGATTAATCCTCGTGAACAAAAAAGTCCCCATTAAATTAAGAAGATTGGGAATCTCCCATTAATTGATAGTGATGGATCAATCCTTCATCACACGTACGCTTGAAAAGCAAGAGAGACAAAGACACAGTTTTTGCTCTCCTTTTCCCTTTCTCTCTTTAGTTTTTTAACATTAGAAAATTAAAGTGTAAGTAAAAAAGAATTAAAGAATTAAGTAAGAAGCCCAATTAAAAAAACATTACCCAAAACCCAAAACCAGCTTTTTTCTTAAGAAACAAACAGAAAGATAGTGAAAGAAAAAGAAAGGGAAATCTCCAAAATCATTAAGAAATTGATCTATCCCTCTCTCTTTCTCTTTCCCCCAATCTCATGCACTTAATCACACATCTAGAGAGACAAACTCATTATTTTAAACACATTACTATTTTAATTGTTTTAAGATTAAGGGAGATAAATTGTGATTTAAAAATTTGATTAGCTTCCTTAGTTCAAGAGAGAGGGCTCACATGGCATGTGAGCAACAGCTGTTTCCACTCCCCCACTTGATAAATACCCTTCTTACCACCCTTACTACGTCTTTTGACTCTCTTCTTTCTCTTCATCAATAACCCAAACCCAATACACAAAAACAAAAGAAGGGAGAAAAACCCAACCTTTTCTTTTCTTTTCTTCTTACAAATTCCTCATTCTCTCTCTAAAACCAGAGCTCAAAGCTCTCTGCTTTTTTTCTCTCTCTCTAATGGAAGGGCTCAAACCCTAAACACCTTCTTCCTTTTCTCTCTCTTACTCTCTTTGTTTTCCATACAAAACACCCATTTCTCACCAAAAATGAAACCTTTCTTTGCCTCAACAAGTTATTTTTTTCTCTTCATTCTCACCTTTCTTATTTCCCTTTCAGCTGCTTCTTCTTCTTCTTCTAACAGGGATTTTCAGCTTCTTCTCAACTTCAAAAATAGTTTGCCTGACCCATCTCTGCTTAAAGATTGGCTTCCTAACCAGGACTCTTGTAGCTTCACAGGTGTTACTTGTCAAGACTCCAGAGTTTCTTCTATTCAGCTCAGCAGCCCTTTAAGCATAGATTTTCACTCTGTTTCAACCACCCTTTTAGCTTTGGAAAACTTGGAATCCCTTTCTCTGTTTAAAGCTAACGTCTCAGGCAACATTTCTTTCCCTTCTGGATCCAAGTGTAGCTCTCTGTTAACCAACTTAGATCTGTCTCAAAACTCTTTATCTGGTCCTCTCTCAACTCTTTCCAACTTGGGTTCTTGCTCAAACTTGAAATCTCTCAATTTATCAAGCAATAGCCTTGAGTTTACAGGGAAAGAATCCAGGCTGGGTTTGCAGCTAAGTTTGGAAGTTCTTGATCTTTCTTACAACAAGGTTTCTGGTGGAAACGTGGTCCCTTGGATTGTTTATGGCGGTTGCAGTGAGTTAAAGAGCTTGGTTTTGAAAGGGAACAAGATTACAGGTGACATAAATGTCTCAAATTGCAAAAAAATGCAGTTTTTGGATCTTTCGTCGAATAATTTCTCAGTGGGGGTTCCTTCATTTGGAGACTGCTCTGCTTTGGAACATCTTGATATTTCTGCCAACAAGTTTTCTGGTGATATCTCCAGGGCAATTTCTTCATGTGTGAACTTAAATTTCCTGAATCTTTCAAGCAACCTGTTTTCTGGTCCCATTCCAGCTTTGCCAACTTCGAAATTGCAGCGGCTTTATTTAGCTAGCAATAAGTTCCAAGGAGAAATCCCTCTGTTTCTCATTGAAGCTTGTTCAAGTCTTGTTGAGCTGGATCTTTCTTTGAATAATCTTTCTGGTACGGTCCCTGATGGCTTTGGTTCTTGCTCTCTTTTGGAGTCTTTTGATATATCTACTAATAGCTTCTCAGGTAAACTGCCCATTGAGATATTCCAGAATATGAGTTCCTTGAAGGAGCTTTATTTAGCTTTCAATTATTTTTCTGGTCCTTTGCCTGAGTCTTTGTCTAGTTTTACCAACCTGAAGGTTTTAGATCTCAGTTCAAATAATTTCTCAGGGTCAATTCCTCCTTCTCTGTGTGAAAATCCCAGAAACAGTTTCGAAGTTCTGTATTTGCAAAACAATGTTTTAACTGGTTCTATTCCTCCCAGTCTTAGTAACTGTTCTCAGCTTGTTTCCCTCCATTTGAGTTTCAATTACCTTACTGGAACAATCCCTCCAAGCTTAGGTTCTCTTTCTAAGCTTCGGGATTTGAAGCTTTGGTTGAATCAGCTCCATGGAGAAATCCCTCAGGAGCTTGGTAACATCCAGTCACTTGAGACCTTGATTCTTGACTTCAATGAGTTGACAGGAACAATACCTTCTGCTCTAAGCAACTGTTCCAGTTTGAATTGGATTTCATTGTCCAGCAACAGGTTGACTGGTGAGATTCCTGCTTGGCTTGGGAAGTTTAATAATCTTGCAATTCTCAAACTCAGCAATAACTCCTTCTATGGAAGCATTCCACCGGAGCTTGGAGATTGTCGAAGCTTGATATGGTTGGATCTTAATACCAATAACCTGACTGGGAGTATTCCTTCCGTACTGTTCAAGCAATCTGGTAAAATTGCTGTCAATTTTATTGCTGGGAAGAGGTATATGTATATCAAGAATGATGGAAGCAAAGCATGCCATGGGGCAGGAAATTTACTAGAATTTGCAGGAATTAGACAGGAGGAATTGGATAGAATTTCGTCCCGGAGCCCTTGTAACGCGACTACGAGAGTTTATCCTGGTCACACTCAGCCAACATTCAACAACAATGGTTCTATGCTTTTTCTTGATCTTTCATACAATATGCTATCAGGTTCAATCCCAAAGGAGATTGGGACAATGTTGTATCTCTTTATCTTGAATTTGGGCCACAACAATATCTCTGGAACCATCCCACAGGAGATTGGAGGGTTAAAGGGTCTTGGCATTCTTGATCTTTCATACAATAGGCTAGAAGGGTCAATTCCACAATCCATGACTGGAATTACACTGCTGAGTGAGATTAACCTGTCAAACAACCTTCTCTCTGGCATGATTCCGGAAATGGGCCAGTTGGAAACATTTCCAGCTAATGATTTCCAAAATAATTCAGGTCTCTGTGGGGTCCCTCTTCAGCCTTGTGGGAGTCCAACAGCTGCTTCAAATTCCGAGCATCGAAAGTCTCATCGCAGACAAGCTTCTCTTGCAGGGAGTGTGGCAATGGGATTGTTGCTCTCTCTCTTCTGCATCTTCGGGTTGATCATAGTTGTTGTCGAGACAAAGAAAAGAAGGAAGAAGAAAGATGCTCTTGATGTTTATATGGACAGTCGTTCCCACTCAGGCACTGCAAATACCAGCTGGAAGCTAACCGGTGCACGCGAAGCCTTGAGCATCAACCTGGCCACATTTGAGAAGCCCCTTAGGAAGCTCACCTTTGCTGATCTTCTTGAAGCCACTAATGGCTTCCATAATGACAGCCTTATTGGCTCTGGTGGTTTTGGTGATGTATACAAAGCCCAACTGAAAGATGGGAGTACTGTTGCAATCAAGAAACTAATACATATCAGCGGACAGGGTGACCGAGAATTCACAGCAGAAATGGAAACCATTGGGAAGATCAAGCACCGGAACTTGGTTCCTCTCTTGGGTTACTGTAAAGTAGGGGAAGAGCGGCTTCTAGTTTACGAGTACATGAGGTATGGAAGCTTAGAAGATGTTTTGCATGATCAAAAGAAAGCAGGGATCAAACTGAATTGGGCAGCAAGGAGAAAGATTGCCATTGGAGCTGCAAGAGGTCTGGCTTTTCTTCACCATAATTGCATTCCTCATATTATTCATAGAGATATGAAATCGAGCAATGTCCTGCTCGATGAAAATTTGGAGGCCCGAGTTTCAGATTTTGGGATGGCAAGGCTTATGAGTGCAATGGACACACATTTGAGTGTCAGCACATTAGCCGGTACCCCTGGCTATGTTCCTCCTGAATACTACCAGAGCTTTAGATGTTCCACAAAAGGTGATGTTTATAGTTATGGTGTAGTTTTGCTCGAGTTGCTAACAGGGAAAAGGCCTACAGATTCTGCTGATTTTGGTGATAACAACCTTGTGGGATGGGTAAAACAGCATGCAAAGCTTAAAATTAGTGATGTCTTTGATCCAGAGCTCATGAAAGAAGACCCCAGCCTTGAGATTGAGCTTTTACAACACTTAAAGGTAGCTTGTGCCTGCTTGGATGATCGACCATGGAGACGACCCACCATGATTCAAGTCATGGCAATGTTCAAGGAAATACAAACAGGGTCCGGACTAGACTCGCAATCAACAATTGCAACCGATGATGGAGGTTTCAATGCAGTTGAAATGGTAGACATGACCATAAAAGAAGACCCTGAAGACAAGCACTAGTTGAGACAAAGTTGAACAAAATTTTCAAGAGATTCCTTGAAGATATAAGGAGAAAGAAGCAGGTGGTGATGATTCATTCAGCTCCCCACAAAATTTTCCCACTTCTTTACAACTCCAGAAATGGCATGCCAAACTCTGCCCCCCCCCTTTGTATCACTCTCTACCATTTGATGTATGTATCTTGTATCCCTCCCACAAATCTTGTTATTTATACATAAAAAAGGTTGTTTAACTTATAAATGTGTAAATATACAGTTTCCCCAGTTGTTATATGCTGCTTTTTGTTTCCTTAGTTTTTTTTTCTTTCTATAAAAGAGTACTTCATTGCAGTTTCAGTCTTTCAGATATTATAACATCCTCAGAAAAAAGGTAGCTAGCCTCTTAAGATCAGTGACCTCATTGATTGTGACTAAGTGAAGGTTTCTTTTGGCCCTTTCTTAGCTTTGCTTGATTTGTTTTCATTCTCCTTTTTATCATATTCCCAACTTTATTCCATATGAACATTCATTCATGTCAAGCTGCCTATATCTTTATAATTATTATTATAATATATATATATATATAATAATAAAAAAAACAGAGAGCAGCCACATCAGAGTCTTATAAACTGAGAAGTCTGTGCTTGTATCTCAATTCTCAACTGTCCTCTAACTTATGCAGGCTATTCTTGTAAATCTTCTCATGTTTTGCCAACAATTTTCCACCCTTTTGCCTAGTAACACTCCAAGAAAAAGTGTGTATCTTTTATCAAGTTGTCAAGTGAAAGGAGTTTATTTGCCACCCATTGTTTCCAAATACATTTTACCATAATGAAAGATAATGAGAACTTAATAAACCATTCAAAAGGAAAACCGGTTCGAATTTTATGAATGAAACAAAGATGGACATTAAGAGAGTTTCCATCTAATTGGGGTATGACACAATTCAATTTAGAATTAGTCGACACCCAATATGATTGGTGGATGTTCTGGTCCAACACAACTCAATTTAGAATTAATCGACACTCAATAATCAGTCAATATGACTTCTAGATATCAAGATGCCCAAAAAGAAAAATTCCTTCTTCCCCATTGTTTTCAATTTCAACTTTTATAATCATTGAGGAAGAGGAAGAGGGTAATCTTTTTGGGTTTTGATCATTTGGAAGGTATAATATTTGCATGGAAGAGTAATAAGCATGGAATTTTGTAAGAAATCATAGTCGACGTGTGGCAAGAATTAAAAGACAATGATCCCCACCAAAAGGGGTAGGGGCCAAAGCCAAAAGAACTTTGAGTGCTCAAAAAACATGATTGTACGTTCGTTTTTAGATGATAATGATAATGATGATGATGATGAAGAATTCATGGACCATTTTCATCTTTCAAAACTTTATTTTTTGGGTTTCCTATAAGTAGTTTTCCACATTATTCACATCCAAAGGGCTGGACCATATCTCTTAATCAAACATCTAACACTTGATTTCATAATTATAGAATCGTACACATAAAAATTGAGGCACACTCATCATCACAAAGAGTCAAAATTTCAATATTACCAAACTCATAAGATTTTTCCCTGTTTCCAAATAGAAAATTGATTCATTTTTGTCCTTTTTTTTCTATGCACCGCACGTGCTATGTTGTTGCCACCCATAGATATGGACAATTTCTCTTTGTTAATTTCCTAATATTATTATATTATACTACTAAATTATACTAATGAAGATACAAAATTAAGGCTCAACTATGGAAAAAGTAATTTATTTATAATAATAAATTGATACTAATAAATTTGATAAATGCCTAATATTAAGGGGGAGTGAATAAAAATAAAAATAATATTATATATAAAACGACATCATTTTGATGTAATATGGGACAATTTAGTGGGAAATTCAGAATCTTTGTTGACATCAGGTGAAGGGGGAGTTCAAAACAGAGAAAGTATAGATTGGGCAGATTCTGAGATTTTGTGCATGAAATTTAGAGTAAGGAAAGATGATGAATTGATCTGATATGGAATATATATTATTTTTGTATGGGTAAAGTGAATGAACTGACTTTGTAACAAAGGTGGTCACTTTTTGCTGAAAATAGGGGTGAAAAGTACTCATAAATGTATGTATTGCTGCTTTGGAAGTAACTTGCTTTTTTAATAAAAGAAAAAAAGGAAATTGAAATATATAGAAATAAAGTTGAGTGAATGAAAGGAATATTATGAAGGAAGATGTTGGAAACCTAGGAGAATTTAGGGCAATAAGTTTGATGAGGGGAAAAAATATACTCCCTCTATATTTAATTATTTATAGTAGTATATATTTTCAATTTTTAATATATAATAAATACACTTCTTAAATTTTTATACATTTGCCAAAATCAAGTATGCAAAGATTATATCATTTTGTCATCTTACTCACATCTATAAATACAAATTCGTCGGTATCCATTAATTACATTGGATTTAACTGATTCATAGTCAAATAATATCGAAACCTAAACCGATAAGATACTGTTACAATGTTATGAGTTCTCTATAAAGTTTAAAGTCAAGTCCTTTCAAATTTTAAATGTTTAAGATTAAGATTAACTCGAACAACATCTATTCTTTCCTTTTTTAACATACTCGATTCTAAGACTAGAAACATTGAGCTCTTTCAATTTTTTTTGAGTGAGTACATGTGAAATCTCATTACAATCAGAATAAATCTCTATATACCCAAACATCTAAATGAGAAATCAACTCAAACTAAGAAACTATCATAAATAAACCATCTATCTACCAAATACACAAATAAACCAAATTACAAACTAAACTCACATTCCGTGAGACTTGAACCTAGGACCTCATGGTTCAGGCACGGTACACCTACCAGTTGAACTAACAACTCGGGTGCTTGAGCTCTTTCAATTTGATCCTAGAAGTGTTGGTGTATAATATTTGGTAAATGAGGTGTAACAACTAGCTAGTAAATGAAACGGATGTAAAAAAATGAAGATTAAGATTTAAGTGGTACCGTGGAAAGACATTAACAAAGATACAACAAGTCAAATCATTCGCTATAAAAATTATATATGAAAATTAACCATTGACATATGAAATAAACTAGTATATATATGAATCTCAGATCCCACAAAAAAGGAATAAAATTTCACTATAAAAATTGTATTTACTGGAGTGAGTTAGTGATCAGTGAGCTTAATTTAGCTTAGCTGTCTAAACAAAGAAATTAGCAAATGGATTTGTATTAAATGCCTATCTGTTTTGTGCTGTCTGGTGCATGGTCGTGGGGGGCGTGTGTTACAGCTTTAATCCAACTTAGAAAACCCAATTTCTTGTTAATTACTGTAATTAATTAATTAATTAATTTGTCTCACTTAATACAAAGAGATTGTCGTGATATTAGTACATGAACACAATATATATATATACTCTTAATAAGCAAAGAGATTGTCGTGAGATTATTGTTGAAATATCAGTTTTTAAGTGGAGATTAGTACGGACTTCCTATACGGAAGTTGTACCTAAAATGTACCATAATTTCTAATTAATTAACCTTCTAAATTACCAAAAATAAAAATAGCAAAAGTACAAGTTAACTTGCAAGTTACAACTTATAAGTAAAGAATCACTGTAATTTTAATTTTAATTTAATTTATTTTATTCTAGTTATATTTTGATTTTTATTATAATTAAAGAAAATTATTAATACAAATTATGAAGCTTATATATTTAAATTTCATTAAACTTCCTAATCACATAGAAACTTTATAAGCATGACCAGCTTTTTTTTTTTTGGTCGGGAATTTGTTGTATAAGTTGGAGATTGATTTGACTTATATATAACATGTGAATCTTTCGGGGGAAAAAATGTTTGGACCGTTGGTGTATGTATCTTTTCAATCCAAATAAAAAATGTTTTGACATAATTTAGAAACCGGTGTATTTGTCAGACATTCCCTTCAAGAAAATTACGTACAACTTTAACAAAAGCCACTTCAAAGTACAAATATTGGCATAAATTAGCTTAATTATTATGAATAATAAGTTTATGTCGATGTTCCTTTTAATTTTTCTTTTGTCATTTCCTTTCCATTCTAAATCTAAAAACCCAATAGATTTTTACTCTAGAATCAAGTTTAATGTACCAAAAAAATGCAAAACCCATTGGCCAAACTTTGTACAGTCAATAGAATTTTCTTTCTGAAATATTCTTAATTGGAAAATTATAGCTCCTTAAGCTAAAAATATGTTTAGGGATATAATAAAAATTTGAGAAATAAATGAAAAATATAATAAAAAAACAAAAGCCCAACCCATGACCTCATTCTGTCACCCACCATTAGGCCCAAAAAGCTATCCTTTTCTTCTCTCTCTTTTTTTCTTGTTGTTGTTATTGTTATTGTTTTTCTATTTGCTGCTTAAGAAAATAATTGAATAGATTAAACCAATTCCAAGTTAATATAAATAAATTTAAATAATGGCTTATTGAATTTTATGGAAAAATGAAAACTTGAAATTGCATTAGCAATAATTATAGAAAATAACATGCTTGTTATCATGGAAATTCAATAATTTATACTTTGATAATATATCTTATAAGGTAGTTAGAACGAAAATAATCCCATAATAATTCAATTAACATGTTATTATTATATGTAGCTTTTAAAATTTTTTTAGATATTTTCTTCCATTTTGTAAGAAATTCAAAGTGGATATGCAATTACAATCTGGTTCCTGTTATGCCTCCCTCAGTTGCATATAACAAAGCAAATTGAAGTTTCTTTCTTTCTTTTTTTAGTATTTTTTTAATTTGCAAAAAATAAATCTATTCTTATTTGGATTTGGAGGGAACAAAAGAGGCCCAAATAGTGACGGATTCATGTGGCTCACACAATCTTAGCTACAGCTTTCATGTAAACACGCGCACGGTGGGCGACACGTGGGCCAACAGGCAACCTGGCTTTGTCTGCTCGGTTCCCCTACAGCGCCTCGCCTTTCGTCATCCCATGCTATCGCTTTCTGGCCCAATGTTTAATTGACCTTTTAGAGTCTTAACTCATCTCTCCACCGTCCGATGATCATGCCCTTTTTTTTTTTTTTTTAACTACCGCTTATATCATTATTATTTTATATATACTCCATATAGTATATCCTTACAAAAGTTTTCTTTTCCCCAGATCATGTTGAATTCACGATGTTTTGGTATATGTCTATTTTTAAGCTCATAGCGAATTTAAAATATTATAGCTTAATCGACAATTTGAAGTTTTAAACTTTTTAAAATTAGGCATCTTAGCTAGTATTAATAATTTATTTTAAGTAAAAACTTGTTTGATTTAGTGGAAGTACTTTGATGTTTCTTGAACAAGGTTTCAAGTTGAAATGTGTTGAATAATAATATCGTAAATTGTAAAGGTTTCAATCATCAATTCTTTAAGTTTAATTAGTCGGAGTTCAATATGAATTACCAATTGAAAAAACATCTTTTAGATGCTATTAACTGTGGTGTTTTATCAAAGTTCTTTTTTTTTTGTTTTGTATAATTTTGTGTTGCAACGAGGTGCAATTTACTCTACGTGACAATCTAAAAGTAGTTTATTTTCATTTGAGGTTGAAGTTGAAGTTACTTTGATCTTAAGTTACTCTTAAGTTGCTGCTACTCACCCCACAACCACAACTGTTGTCTCACCACGAGTAAAATCACCTAGTTACCAAAGGCACCTATAATGAAAGGGTTTGAAAACCAACCTGAGAAAACAGGATGGAATGGATGAACCTTTAAATGCCCGTTAAATGCCTATGGGCTTATAAGAAAGATTTTACCAATGTCTATGAGTTGATTAGAAGATAATCAATACCCCCTTACGTAGTAAGATTGGAAACTTATGAATAGAGAAAATAGATATTAATTTTTTTTTAAGCAAATTAATCGAAACTTATAAGTCTTACTATATACCGGATTCATAAGGAAAAAGAGGAGGCGGGGTTGTTGGGAGCCAAAATCCACATAGGTAAGAGGGTTAGATACTGATTCTGCCTTAAAATTGGATTTACGATCAATCAAAACTCAAAAGTAGCTAATAATATGTTGAATTGTTGATTTTTCAAGAGATGGAGGAGCCCACTCCTTTTGCCTTCCAAATCGTTAGGTTATAAGATTTTGACGTGGCTCATGCTTATGCCATAGCCCTAGGAACCCCCTACCCCATCCCATCTCACCCCTCAAGCCTCGTCGCTTTGATCAATCGGGCGACAAGACACCCAATAAGACACTGTTCATCAAGTTTTTATGTTCACTTCTGATTTTTTTCCTCCAATTGCAGAGATTTTGAGCATTTTAATTTTTTTTATGAATAATGACAATTGAAAATCATACTCTTCCATTAGGAGGAATGCAAGAACTAAGCTTTGAATTAATTAACCATCTAGGTTAAACCTTGAATTCCATTTATAGTCTATTCTTTTTTTTTTTAAAGAAACCCTATCAAATTAGCCATTAAGAAAAAGAGATATTGCAATCATTGTTTAGAGAATCGTGCAACTTAGACATGTTCTAAATCCATATAATCTCTTCATCAATAAATAAACTATGTTGAACTAAATGATGAGCAATCATGTTGCCCGATCTACCTATATGCTGTAAAGAATAATTCTGAAACAAAATCTTCAAGCACCTCGTTTCTTCCACGTACACTCCAATAAATGAGAATAAAACCTGATTCGGCTTCTTAAAGAAAATGGAAACAAAAGAAGGCAATCCTTTAAGATGAAATCAAGGAAAACGTATTGAATATTGTTCACAATCATGATCTCAAATCACATTCAAAATCAAATCAAAGTTGTCAAATTATAATTCCTTCTAAAAATAATTGTCCTTACAAGTAGTACTTGAATAAGGCCACGACTTATGCAAAAAAAAGAAAACAATGTATGAACCACACATACAAAGTTTTTCTTTCTTTTTAATTTCCTCTCAACTTCTTAATTAATTGGGCCAATATAAACAAAGAAAGTGAAGAGTCAAGACACAACATATAATTCTTCGACCATATAGTATTTCTTTTCTTTTTCTTAATTTCTTTCTTTCGTGCTTCCTTAATGTTCAATATGACCCATCACCCAAAGTTTGATGGGAAAATTTTTGGCCAATTGGCTAGGTGACATGTGGACCTTAATTTCAAAGTGCATGCCAGTTTTTTTTTTTTTGGTACAAATATTATATTGAAAGGCAATGTTTCGGAATGACAGCATATGATTAGCTAAGTCTTCTTGTAACTTTGTTGCCCACCACTTGGGTTCTAATTAATTGTTTCATGAAACCTTCCTAACTAATTCCTTTGCTAATAAGTCTTACTTTCCAGTTTATGTATTTGAATTTTGAAGTGTTTTCCCACAAGTTAAGGTTAGTTAAATTTTTATTATAATTATTATAATAATGGCTTTTATGCAATACACACAATTTTGTAGAGTTCATACATTACGTTAAAATAATGTTATATAACAACAATGTTATGAAGTGATAATCCTATAGACCAAGCTCTCTTCACATCAATTATAAATGATGTCAATTGTTGCGATTAAACGAGTCTAAAATAATAAACAAAAACAATAAGATTTTACATGGTTTGATCGATTTTATCTACGTCCACGGACAGAGAGAAATTTTTATTAATTTTGGGAAAGAACGATACAACACATCAATAATACAAGATATAGATCCCTTGTATAAACATATGGTATTTAGTTCATATTCTGAAGAACTAATCCATACCGCGAGGGCGAAGCACCCGCATCCCCTACGGTCTCGAGCCTTTGGCTCGATCCCTCTGCTTCCATCATAGATCTCAATGAAAAATTCACAAAATTCATAGCTCCACAGATATCGGTCATATCACAATTCGAATCGGATTAACAAGAATTACAGAGATAAATAACACCAACAAATTTTTTCTTATTAACCATATTGACATAATTAATCCAAAATCGAGAAGCGTCCAATCACATATTAGTGAAAGCTATCTCCACTCTACGCACCAGTTTTCTTCAATGTGGTAATTAGCTGTGGACTAAAAAATGATGGGTTGATAGGCACACGTGCGAAGCTGACCGGATAAGTTAGGGGCAGCAGACAACGTTGGGGCAATGTATGGGGGCAAGTGGGGCAGAAGAAATAATTGAACCAAAAAAAAAAAAAAACTCTCTCTCTCTCACCGAAGCGAAGCAAAGTCAGTGGGTGGATCTGCCCACGTGCGCTTACCAAGGCGGCGGTCCCCACTCGACTTCTCCCTTGCCCTTTGGATAATCAACGATGATGTCACTATTTAACCAATCTGACGGCTCTCATTTCACCTTTTTTTCCTTTTCTTTTACGTAGAATATTAAAATTTCAACAACTTCCTCGTCGCTCGCAGTACTCCATTGTTTTTTTTATTCATCACACGCTCGATTTATTTACACGCCAAGATTTTAATCTTCATTAATCTACTGCAACTTGAAATCTTGATATAGTGTTTGTTTTCGTGGGAAAAAAAAATTCTTTGTTTTGGGTGCAATTTGTAACTATTTAATCTTTATATATATATATATATATTTATAGTATCACTTTGTAATTGATAATTTTCGTTTTTCATAATTTATAATTTAAGGTTTCTTTGTAAATGGTTTCATGCTCCCTCTTTTGTTTTCAAACTTCTAAGTTTGAGTATGATTTTTTTTTTCTAAAAGTAAGGGATGCATGACAATATTGTTGGATATATAAAATATTCAATCCTACAAGTTATATTTTCATGCATGCAAATTAAAGTATAAGGTAGAATGGAATTGTGTGTGTGTGTATATAATATATATATATATATATATATCATTGCATTATGTGATTTTGGATCAAATTAAGTATAACTTGAGTAGAAAAATGTTACTCTTGATTAATTGTAAATATTTTGGAAAATACTTTTAGTTCCTCGAAATTGTTCATCCAATTATATTTAGTCCATCTAATAACAATTTACAATTTGTTATTGTAAAATTTCAATGCTTATGTACGTTTAGGTCACGTTAGACATTGTAAATTAACGGAACAATATTGTTACAATGGAATTTTCAATTCAAATACACATCAATATATAAGTTCCCAAAGGCTATTATCAAAAAAAAAAAAGTTCCCAATTAGGCTAAGGTAAGGCTTTCTATTAGTTTGGTGTCGAATTGGTAAGGTCTAAAATAATGCATGGTGTTAATAAACAAAATCATTTTTCATGAATTTAAATAGTACTTAAAAATTAGGGAAAGTCCTTGAAATTAGGGTTTGAACATGGGCATCACGAGGGGGCACGTGGTAGACAACCTCCCCCGAGTGCATATTCGAGGAAGCTCTCACTGTCTTTATTAGTCTAAGCTTTACCTTACGAGGTATAAATAAGGTTTAAGGACCCATCTTTTTATGACTTAATGTTAATTAAAATATTAATCCCATTTGTAAATTTTATTTATAAAGTTTTGGGAGTTAGTGAGTTAAAATTTACAAATTATACTTATATAAATCAATGTAAATTATTGGGGTTAATGAAATTGGGTAAGGTTAACTTCGAAATTATATATAAGGACCTCTCACGTGCTTTTGTTTTCCTTAAAATACGATTCTAGTCAAATTTGCCTTTGTACTTCGTGTTGCATGTAATGTAAGGGATATTTTAATTAATAAATAATGTAATTAATATGTGTGAAACTTTTATCGTTGTTTTTTTTTTTTTGGACATTAAATCCGAGAAAACTTTTATCGTTGTTATAGTAACTTATAGTGAACTTCATGCACGTGAACGATGATCGAATTGTTATTATTATATATACTCCATTAAACACAAATTAATTAATTTTTAGTTAATTAATTAAGAGGGACGTCACATCTAGAGATGATGACATGAGAACAGAGAACCTATATAAACTAACTCATATAATTTGTAAAACTAGATCCTTTGTTCCTTATTTTGTTTATTTAATTTTGTTTCGATTAATAAGAGAGTTTAATTAACTAGTTTTGAAGGTTTTAATTGCTCAATGTAAAAAAGTATGTGTGTATTTTGTTCTAACTACTCTAAATTAGCCCTAGTGAAACATCTAATTATATCTAAGTAAAGCATTCATGAAATTTTTATTTATTTATTTATTTATTTTTAAAAAAGAAGATACATGAGTGAATGAAACTTTTTTATACATTTAAAAAATTTAAACCCAATTAAGATAATAATTTGACAAGCTCGAATAATTGAACCTAATTGGGATTGCCTCATATAAATACTTCAAAGCTTGCATGCATGAGATGGAAATACCTACGGTACGGTGTTTCTCGAGTTGTTTATGTGTTAGGTATTTTAATAATACTTGTTCTTATCATATAGATATATTTTAATAATACTTGTTCTTATCTTCTTTTTTTTTTTTTGATACATTCTTATCTTCTGTTTGGATAAGAAAATATTAAGATTTAGATTATTGAGTCTTGATCCAAATTTTCTTACCCATATCTCCTTAATCTCGTTTGTTGATTGGACTTCCTCAAAAAGCCCAAGTTTTTCTCTTCTAGTTCATTTGTGCTAAAGCAAACCAGTTTCCTCTTATGCATGGAAAATATATATTCTTAAGAAGCCCAAGTTTTTCTCTTCTACTTCATTTATGCTAAGGCAAACCCAGCCCAAAGTCTCAAATATGTTCCTCGTATGCATGGAAAATATATATTATTTGACCAAAAAGAAAATATATATTATTTGGAATTTTTGCCTAAGAAAATGAGAGTCCAATGAGTTGTTAAACTCTCAAATCTCAATTGGTAATTAACAAAATCTATCAGAATTCTAAAGATTAACTAAACAATTCTCCCATAAAAAAAGCCAAAAGAAAGCAAAAAAAAAAGAGAGTTTTGGAAAAGCCATGACATGAACAAAATGCCTTTAATTTCTTCTACGAGCAAACAAGAAAACAAGGACAAAAATTGCAAACAAACAAACTACCAACCAATAATTTCATGTTATATGGCCCTGAGGATTTTTTTTTTTTTCTGTAGATTTTCTTTGGAAAAAGAAGAAAAGTAGTAATTCGAAATTTGTAACCAGTTAACCACATATATGTATTTGGGCTGTAAAGATATATATTCCTAAAAGGTTCTGTTTTAACTTGGGCTGACAATTTAAAAGTCTTTTGGGCTCAAGCCCGAACCTTAATCTCCATTTAGCGTGAGCTCTTCTAAACATTACTTTGGGCCGGCATCTTTTTATTCAACCATAGCCTATTATAGGTTAAAGCCCAACTAGACTTTTTCCTTTTTTTTTTCTTTTTTTTTTCTCATTTTTGTATGTTGAGAAATCAAATAATTGAATTAAGGTTCCTTTTGTATGTTCATATCTCTTTCTCACCTTTTATTTTTATTTTTCATTTTGTTGATTTAATTTGTTCTTTTGTAAACTCGAAGTTTATTGGTTGGAAACTAATCCTTCTTTTAGACCAACAATGTACAAACTATTTAGTCCTCTAAACAATTATTTGCTTTTGATTTTTCTTAATACCAAAAGGAAAAAATTAAAACATTTTCTTTTGGATAAACTATAAAGGGTGATTATATGATACACCGGCGGTGTAAATTTTGGATTCCACAAGCGGGTTGTGGAGTTGACACATGTCTATTTTTTGAATTATTTAAGTTTTAAATATTTCAATCTAGTCCCTAAGGGACACATGTCACCCTTCAAGACCCGCTTGTGTAGTCTGCTAAACTCCACTGACGGTGTATTGTATAATTTGCCAACTATAAATTAGTATTATTGAAAAGAACCCAAATTTGATCGATGAATCTAATTTCCAAAAAGTTCTGTTTGATGAAATGGTCACGTGCAATGTTTTCTGTTACAAGAGTGATCAATTTTCTTGCAATTTGATTATATATAGTACTTGTTCCTATGTCATAATCATCTAAGTTTGGTCTTGAAATTGAAATTTTTAGTTTTTGAAGCAACAAGTAATCATTTCAAAACATACAAAAAAGGTGGAATGAAACAAAAAAAAAAAAAAAAAATACGATTGATGTTTCTTCCAGATAGTGGAAAACTTAATCCACCCTACTGTTAATTGCTTTCGTTAGGTGAACAACAAAATTCAACCCCATTCATGGAAATTTAATTATTTTATAATATATATAGTAATAATTATTAATTATAACCAAAAAAGAAAATTATTATCCATAGATGATCATAGCAATCATCAAAACATGGGAACTTTAGAACATAGACATGCAATATATATATTCTACAAAATTTACAATAAAAAAAAGGGAAAAAATGCAAGTTATTGTTCATATATATTGTAGACAACTAGACATATTACATATTATATATATACATGCATACATACATAGATACATTTATGTATGTATGTATGTATATAGCATGAGGGTAAGAGGCCTATAATTAAGAACTAAGGCCATGCATGTAATACAAAACGTCTTACCCAACAATTTCAAGTTTTATTTTTGAACTTCTTCTAAGTACCCAAAACTATATATATCAAATATATGAAATCAAAAGAGATTTAAGAATTCATAGACAACCGGAAAGGAACATAGTATATGATTTTTATAGGTACTACCAGAAGAAATTGTTAAGGTTAGAAGGTGCTTGAGAGTCTTCGAGATCATGCGACGGCGAATGTACATGTCTTCCTTCGTATGTTGTTATTACCATTCTTGGATCCTCTGCTAATCTCTCCACTCGTTTCTTTACTCGACAGTTATCTTGGGTGCAACGGTAGTAGCTCCTGCAAAATTTGCATGCACATAAGAAATAAGAAACTGATCCATATGTTTATTCGGACTTCGACTAATCTATAGATCATTGGGTCTTTATCCACGTCTACTTTTTTCTATTTACAAGTCTCGAAACCAAGACATTACTTATCCTATATATAGGCATTAATGGTAACATAGATGTTATCAGTGTAATAACATAAAACTATATATAGCAGCAGCAAAGTGTAAGATCATAAAACAAGAGACAAAGCGTGAAAACAGAAAAAAGAGAATCTATATATAGCTAGTAACATTACGATATGAAAAGTGGGATTATAATGAGGCAAGTTCAATGGGGAATTTAATTAATTTTGTGAGGATGTGAAGGTAGAAAGGGGTACAAGACGGTGGAGATTGCCAACCTCAAGCTTGCATGCCAAGATTCACCCCTGGAATCTTCCCCACTAGAACTGAGAGTTCGACACTCTACTACCAGGCCAAATGCCTAATGAGAGTCACTGTGGTTGATAATTATAATTATAATCAAATTAATCAAAGCTATAGCTGTAGCCTAATCTACATTAATAAAAATTGTTTAGTTGTGATTACCAAATGGGGGCTACAACTTAATTTTGGATGAGGAGGCAGTGAGGGCCCTACTTTAACCCCATCTCTCATTATTTTGTTTGGGGAATATAAGTCTTAGTCATACTAATCAGACTATAATGTAAATATAGTAACTTAGGAAATTTCGTTAAGGATACTTTAAACAAAGCCCATTAAGTCTCTTTCACTACCAAAAACATAGAAAATGGAAGCAATTCAATACTTAAGAAAAACAGCTTTTAAAGGAAATGAAAAGGTTATTCAAACTTGGGACACCCTTCATCAGTCCTGTTCATTTCTATATAATTACAAAAAGAATTGAAATCAATCAAACTTAAGATTCAAGCCTTTGGGCAGAAGGGGTCACATTACAATAACTCAATAAAATTCTCCAATGTACAATAAGATATTAACAGCCTCATTAACTTTAAATCTTTGAAATTGGGTCTTTTATTAGGTTGAACTCTAACCAAAATCAAATAATAATAACTAGCTACTTTCCTATTGATCCAACTCTTCTCACCACGTAAACCAGGTTTTTTTTTTCTGTTAGAAACTTATATAAAGTCAAAAATGATCATAATAAACAGTTGAAAAAAACACTAATAACCCAAAGAGGATGAGACATTATTCAGCACTAATTAAAAGGGAGGGATGAAATTTCTAACGCAAATTGATGAGAACATTGAGCACGCTTTTGACCCCCACACATTTTTCTTACTTCAAAGTTCAAACCCATGATTTTTACTAAAAACATGATATACCCATCCCAAATGAAATAGTATATATATATACTATACTATATGTATATATATAGGTGCATAATTATGCAGTCTTTAGTCATTCATTCAGAGCTGAAATCATTGCCTTGGAAAAAATTCTCTAAGTATGGGTGGTTTTCTACATAAGGACAAATGAAAAGTGAAATTCCCTTGTCAACATAAATGAGTAAAATGCACTGTTTTAGCAGCTGCAAATTTCATGGAATATTCTTCTTTACTTTCATACACTATATATACAGCACTCATTAATCATGAAACTCCTATATATATATAGAGTCTATACCTTGCATTGAATCTTAATCTTTTCTATTATATCATCATCCATAATATATACAATTATGTGCATGCATGTGCAACGACTTGATTTGAAACTATGTTTTCTTCTTCTAGATGATCAATTAAGGTTTAATTTGGACTTGAAGTCTCATTATCCAAGGAGAGAATTCTACATATATATTTCATGACTTGACCACTACATATAGTAACTATTCAATTTGATGCCAATTATCTCTTCAATAAAGTACTTGAGATGTATATATAGCTTGCATTTTGAAAAGAAATAAACTTATAAATGATTTGTGGTAAAAAATAAATTAAAATGTGTAGACCCACTCAGTTTACAAGTTCACTATTAGAGTCTTGTTCATGATCATCATCTTCATTTACTTATAAAATTGAGTTCTAATTATTATGTTAAACTTTTTTCAATCTTATGATGGCTGCTTAATTTTCTCCTTATTCATGGCAAGAAATAGTGGAAACTCCATTTAATTAATTAAAGAACCTAGCAAGCTATATCATTTTGTATATATTCTGGCATTGCCCACTTGCCATCTATTCCTATAACTTTTGGCATTGTTATAAGATCTTCTAGCTTCCTTTTCATGGTGCATTATAATTGATCAATTGTTGTACAAAAATAATTCCTTTCCCCCTTTTTATCTTCACATTGTGATTTTGTATCTTTTGAAGGTAATTATTAGTTCTTCTTTCTTTTAAGCTTTTAAAATTTTCTTTATTGTAATTCCATGATTAAAATTTCAGATCTCATGCAATATGAGGCCCTGTAAAAGCCTAATAGTCATGATAACAAGTATAATTACAATGAGAGAGAGAGTGAAAATAGTGTAAGAGAAAGACAAGGCAAAACAAAAAAGAAGCAAAAAACATAGCATGTGTATACATATGGGGTACAACTAAGGCTAAAATCTCTAAATTGATGTGATTAAAAATTATGTTTAGTAACTTTTTCATTGAGATTAATTTTAAGTTCAAATTGAAAAAGCAAATCATCAAAAAAACAAAAAGAAAAAAAGAAAAAAAGAAGAATTTTTTTTAAGTGTAAAAAGTGAAATGAATTTTTATTATTGTTTGTACCTGGGATGCTGGGTGTTCTTCACCACTTTCTGGCCGTACTTTCTCCACTTGTAACCATCATCTAAGACATCCACATCGCTCATGGTCTTGAAGCAAAACCTTGGTTCCCTTACCTTTCTTCTTGCTTTTATCCTTTTCATTTTCATGGCAGAAACCCCTAGATGATGATGATGATTATCTTCTACCCCGATATTATTCATTTTCTTGCTTCCCAAACATGACTCGTTCACCTCTCCCCATGCCCTAAAAACCATCATCAAACAAATTAAAACCCTCATAAATATATATACATATATGCACTGCATGGAAAACTAAACTTTTTCTTGGGTGATTGAGATTACACCCAAAATTACACTATTTCATATTATTATTACATGCAAGGAAAAAGAAAAGAAATGAATATGAATAAAATCTAAAAAAATAAAAGTGCAATATTATTTACCAGAAATTTGCACTAGATCTCTGCAAGGAAAGGAGTTGGGGGCCTCCAAAATCTGAAGCAATATTATCTTCTCTATGCTTTTGGGTGGTAGCAGAAGAGAATAGGGTTTCAGTTAGGTTAGAAGCAGCAGAAGGAGAATAAAGTGAAGCAGCAGCTATATTATTGAAGGCGGCTTTGAGGGTTTGGTGGCAATTGAAAGGAAGGGAAGAAGTCAAGCTTGGAGGAAAAGCAAAGAAACCCATTTGAGTTGCAGCAGCAGAAGGAATCTGATCACCTTGCTCCTCAAACAAGCCCTGGTTTAACATGGCTTGGGAAGTTGTTGATGACATGATCTCTTTGATTTTCTCTCTTCTATCTCTAGAGGGTTGTGGAAGAAGATCAGAAAGAAATGAAAATTGGGACTTGGTTGCTTTTATAGGAGGAAATTAAAAAAACTTTGGGTTTAGCTTTAAAGCTAGGGATTTTTTTTAGATGAAATATTATTCAACTTATATATAGAAGGGAGTTTAGGCCGTATCTCTCAAACTTATAGGACATATATATAGAGAGAGATAGATAGACAAAAAGAATTATTACTAATAAGATCTTATTAATATGAAATGAAAGTAGTAACAAATACTTTTTAATATTGTGACCAACCACTTTTCTTTTTGGCTCTTCTTTCTTTTCTTTTTAGTAATGCTAAAAACTAAAAAGATCCTTTAAATATTTACTCCCAGTCCTACCTAGCTAGCTAGTTGAAGTAAAAAAAAAAAAAAAAAGATAAGTGATATAGTGTGTTCATGTCCAAACCCTTCATTTCATTTTTTAAGTTTTATCTACATTTATCTCAATTTTCAAATGTTTGAAGAAAAGAAAAAAGAGTGAAAGTAAAAAGTGAGAGTTGGCATTAAGAACTTACGATGGAAGGCTTTTGGAAACTTCATATATACAATTTTTTGTATGAATTTATATAAATTTAAATTTTTAAAGAAGTTGATAAGTTGTTCTAATCTTCAAATTAAATGGAATAATTTCCCAAACTTTTAAACTTTATTATGAAAAAAAAAAGTGAAGGGTGTAAATAGTGACATTCTACTAACTGTTTAGACTTTGTTCTTTTGGCCGTCGACTGTTTAGACTTTTTATTGATCAGCAAATGTGGGCATTTTTTAGAGTTACTACGCTACTATAATCTAGTGTAAGGCATGTTACTTTTTGACCTCAAAAGCATGGAAATTTCATGTCTCATTTGGTAGTGGAATTTTCCTGTTCTAAGGAGGTCAACAATAGACGACAAATAATGGTTAAAATTTCTATTGTTAGCTAGCTTCCTTAAGTTAAACCCCAAACCCAAAAATTGTATGGAAAATTCATGCACTTAATTGCCATCAAAGCTTGGCTAAACCACACCTACACCTTCAAAGGTGAAAAATAAAAAGAGAAAGCATAGAGATGAGTACACAATAATAGATAGACAAATTAATCTTTAAAATAAATATATATATATATACATACCATCATTCACTATAGAATCATATGCTATTTTATAGTAATTTTTTCTGTCATTTTCTACAGGTTCTTCAATTTTGTTATAAATGATTTAACTTTCTAGCTAGGGTTCCTAATATTACTTTCTTTTTAGGAACACAAGAGAAATTATAAAAAGAAATATCAAGGGGCAATGATGATGAATCTTGGGTGCAAATCTATCTTCTCTGCAATCAGCGGTGAAGATATCATTATGATTGATGAAAGAGGCCCTATTTGACTTTTGGCAGAAAAAAAGCTTCTCACCTTTTTTCCTATATATCCCCCTTTCTCTTCTCTTTTGCTATTTCACTTTTTAAATATACTTCCTTTCCTCTTCATCTCCTCCAAAAACCAAAGCCCAACCCCACCTCTCTCTCTCTCTACCCACCATTTTCTCAAATTCCAAACCCACCCCCATTATATTGTTATCATCATCTCTTCAATTTAACACATAATAATGAATAATCCCTTTGGTTATTATAATTACTTTTTCCTAAGTTTAAATATATGCTATTTCTTTTGTGGACCATATACCGTTGCTAGCTATCATTATTTTGATTATTACAAACAATTAATCTAACTACATTGGGATTAATTATACCAATAGGTGTTCACAGTCCAAATAAAATGGGTTTGGATTCTTTTAGGTTGCGATTAGTAGAGCAGTGCGATAGTGGTGCGATTGACATTGTTTAGCAACTGTACAGATGAGATTATTAAAACAACGATTGAAACAGAATTTACACTTAAGCTCCGTTTGGACCAAAACGGTGATGAAACGGTTAAACGATAGTGAAACGGTGTACTAAACATCAACTTTAGTGGTAGGGAGGTTCAAATTCTTTATAACAAACATTTTGTAGAGGGGTTCTCAATCTAGTATCTAATATTACTCCATCACATTTGACAATTATGTCACTTTAGAGAATTTATTCAAAGAATTTGTTTTTTAAAAGTGTATATACTTCGAACATTAATCGAGACAGCATAAATTTTTCTTCACTATTACCCTCCTTGGTCAATTACGTCACTATTGCTTAATAAAGTCACTGCTATTTAAAAGAGGGAGAGAGTATTAATAGAAAGACAATATAGTTCTTCGATGGTTTCTTCATTTGGAATTTAACTATGTTTATTGATTTGTTAATTTTTTTTCTTTTTGGTGATAGAATTGTTAATCTATGTGCAGAGATTAAAGTGACAAATATGATGGAACATTTTTTAAGTAAGAGATAATTCTTACCATAAAAAAAAAAAAGTGAGGGGATACTTTGGATTTGGAAACCAAACATATAAATTAGTGGGATAATTAATGTCTCTCTCTCTATATATGATTATTCAACAATTATGTTAATGTTGGTGACTTTTTTGATGGGTTAAATATCGGTTAAAATCATGAACTTCATCCGTTGGAAAATAATGAGTGTAGGAGACAAGCTTAGCTAGCTATAACTAATGCATATGATAGCCTTAAAATCATAGACAATATGCTAGCGATTAAGGTTTTTGAGTTTTTCATTAAAATCTTCATGAGCAAAAGGAGCTTATGATGATGTATGTATATTAATTGTTGTATCATGCAAAAGAAAATAATAATGACATTTAAGTACAAGAGGAAAGAAAACAATAATTAGATTTATTAGATGAGGTTTAATTTATTTATTTTCATACATTTTTTATTGAGGTTTAGAAATTCCAAGTGAGCCTTGGATTGACTTAATATCTTACATGTAATCTATGTTATAGATAAATTAATGTTGAATTCTCTTTCAAAAGATTTTTTTTTATCTTAATTTCATAAGAAAATAATATATATACTAGTAACTAAAAATATAGAAAGTACTATAGTTTCCATTAAAAAAAAAGAAAGTACTATAGTTTTTTCATTTTTTTGCCAACAGCTTCTGAATTGTCTAAAATCAAGTCCGAGAAAGAAAATGGCAGCTGTTGTAGTGTAATTACAACGTTAAGGTCATCATTTTCTTAAAAAAAAAAAAGAAAGAAAGAAAGAAAGAAAGAAAATAAAAGAAAAGAAAAGAAAAGAAAAAGTCATTTTCTTTTCCTCTCACACAAGTCTCAAATTATAATAAGCTGGACAAGTTTCATAGTAAATTAGTTGCTAATATTATAATTTAATGCTCCTTCAAAAATGAATGTAAATATTAAAAAAAAAAGTTTTTTCTATTTGTCAGGATTAAATCATTATATGCAAATTAACTCTTTAGAAATTTCTATTCTTATTGCACTATAAAACGTTAAATAAAGCTATACAGCAAAGAGAGTTATAGGAGTACAACACTTTAATTAACACATTAAATCAAAAGAAAAAGAACGAAATTAAAATGCTAATTCATGGTTTAATTCATGTTTAGGCGTTGAAGCTAGCTGCTGGCGTGAGACTAACGTAACAATGATGTCACAAATGGTACGTACTATGGGAATAATATGAATGACCCCTTTTTGGGGGTTATGATTTTTTAAAATAAAGTAATATTTAATATAATGTTTAAGTAAAAATTAAAAATAAACACTCCATACATATACACTATTGTTTTTATATGGGCCCTAATTTTGGGGGGAGATAGGGTAAGGGCCAAGGGGAGTGGGGGTGGCAAACTTCATCATTTCATTTTGTCTCTGTTTATAGGTGGCCATTATGTCTCTTGGATTTCTTCTACTAGCTTTTTACAATTACAACTAAATCTACCTATTTTGGGGGGCCAATTTCTTTTTAATTTCTCTCTTATATTTGCTTTAATTAACAACATATTATTATTGTATACTAATTTATTTAAAAATATTGTACATAATTAACTAGCAATTTGTAATGACGTTCCACGCAAATCATCAAATTAATTACATAATATATATATCATCATTAGTAATTGTTACTAACATAGTATTTGCCAAATGAAAGTCTATCAACTTAGCAAATATTTGTCGAGGTGGTGGCAACTTTTGTCTCAATTTAGATTGAAAACACAAATTTCAATTCACGAAGACTTTAGTTTTCACCGACGTCTAACAGAGTGATTAATGTTGGCTTTCTCTTCAAATAAATGGAGCCTACAATGTTATGGTATATAAGAAAATTCTCTCCTTAATTAAGTAGCTCAAGAATTATTCTATACTCAATTTCCTATAGTCTGTTAAAGCCTTTATTAATTAGCTAATGAATCTTGGTTTGTTGCATGTGAAGACCAAATTGTAACATTGGGTACATAAAAGATTGCTTTCTCAAAGTCTTTTGTTTCTATCATTAATCGATAATTATTTCGCTCTCAAAGTTGATCAGAGACATGGACTTAGGCCCCTTTGTTTCAGTTTAGCTTATATAAACATAAGCTGCTTAAAGTCACAGCAAAGGAACCCTCCAGTGAAAAAAAAAAGTAGTTTTCCCATCATTTTCAGTTGACACATCAGCCATCCGATCGCAGAACCTGCTTAAATCTAAGGAAATAAAAACTAAATAAGCTGTTTATAAACACCCAATCATCCAAATAAAGGGAGGCTTAGATATAATATCTTGACTTTAAGAGACACACCTCATCCATCTCTTTGAAATAAAATGAGACTCCCCGAAAACACATTTGTTAAAAGAGTTCTAACCTTACACGTTTTGAGCCCAATAAGAAACTAGTTCGATCAGGTACTCCATTGAGTGTGGGATATGAATACCCTCTGATAAAAATAAAAAATAAAAAAACTAAGACCCTCATTCTTTACGGAACCGTATTACCAAATCGATAATTGTTTGTAGAGGTTGGAACTTGGAAGTAGTTGGTCTTGGAGGGTACACATAACAGCATAAAAAAGACAAACAGAAAAATATGAGTAGGATTTGAGTGGGGATATATAAAGATTTACATATGTATATCAGGCAGGTAGGGACGGAGCCAGAAATTTTGTTTTAGGGGGCGAACATTCTATATTATATTAAAGTGAAATTAGGTTTTGATATACAATGGACACCTATACAAATACAATACGATATTTTTATATCCTATAAAAGTAATCTAGAGGTATTTCTATATCAAAATCGAAAATTTTCAATAAATTTCATAAGTTTTCATCTTAGACGAGATGATTAAAAGTTAGAATTAATTTTCTCGAATGAAAATCGAGTTCAAGACTTTTCCTTTCACTACCTCTTATGTGAGGAAAAAAACCTTCTTAAATTTTTTTATATATAAATAATTAAAGTTTACTATGGAAAAAAGTTCATACATTAAAATAAGGTTGCACGAAACCACATACACTTTAAACATGATAAATTAAACTTCAAAGGACATATACCTACTAATTAATACAAAAACTTAGGTGTCACCATGCTTCTAGTTAAACTCTTAATAAATGTAATTAGACTAATTGATTAATTTAAATTACTCAAAAACATTAAGTTATTCTATATATAGTTAAATTGATAAATAATTTAATATTACTACAAATAATTAATGGTCATTTAAGCATAAATGAATCAAAATCATATAATTTATTTATTAAAAAAACACCTATATATTTTTTGGGGATCCGCCCCCTAGGCTCCGTCCCTGCATGCATTAATTTACTCACTTTGTTTCTTTTTTTCTTCTTTAATTTTGCTTTTTGGTTACTTTTTTACACTCGATCGATAGCTCACAATATTCACAAATGTAAAGGAAAAATATATACTACTTAAAAGAAAAAGAAAAAAAAAACATGTAACATGGATGGATTGGATATCCGGGTTTCCAGGTTATCATCAATCATCTCAAATTCTATGGAATGATTACACCACGCTCTTCCTCTCTCTCAACTATTTTGTTGTCTTCTTTCAATCTCATCAGCAGCAACCAGCTGCTTCCTCAATCTGAGCTAGCTATAATTTGCAAAAAAAATAAAATAAAATAAAATCTATATAGTATATTGAATATTTCTGTGAGCTATCTGTTGTCTGGATCCTGTCTGGTTGCAGACACTCCTTCCATTTCATGCCATACCCAGTAGGAAGCTGTCATTGACATGACCTCTCTCTCTGCCTCTCTGCCTCTTGGTTTTTTTGCCTTGTGTTTTTAAAAAAGGAAAAAAAACTTAAAAAATGAAAAAGAAGAAAGAAAAGAAAATTGGGTTTGGGTGTGATCTGTGTTTCTGGTGGAAGTGGAAAAATTGTACATTGGTACAGTTATGTTAATGATGAACGAACAGCATACTACCAACTTCTGAATTTCACGTGCCCCCTGGGAAAAGTGTGGCCACTGGCCACTACCCCCAAAACTTCACTAACCATTCTCATTTTTTTCATCAGACTTCACTAACCATTTTCGTGCTTACAGTTTTGCAATGTTTTCATACCAATTTGATCTCCAACTAGATGGATCGTAGCAATTTTAGTTTTTTTTTTTTTCCTTGAAAGGCAGCAATCTTTGATAGTTGAGTTATTTGAAGTCTAATAATCATTCGAATTCAATTGAAACTCAATGTAACTATGAGACAGAAAGATTTCGTACTGTGAAACTCAGATTTATGATGCGGGATTAGATATGCATATCATTTATGGATTGTATGGACCATTAGAAATCTGTTGAAAATGACGTGTAACTATTTGGATTTTGAGCATGAAGTTTTTGCAAGTATGCCATCTTAAAAAGATCATAACTTTTAAATCATAACTCCATTTAACTATTATAATATCTTTTCGAAGACTGATTTAAACCGACTACGTCATAGTGAACGACGCCATTCAAGGTTTCTTTTAGGGCCCAAAAAGGCCGTAACAATTTTTTGTCGCAATTTTTAGTTTTTATCGTTTTTGTTATTTAGACCCGTTTGAACTATTTTTTGGGTTTTTTTTACTTTTATTTAATTTTTCGTTATTTCGTGAGACTATTTAAAGATTGTAAATCCTAAATTTGAGGTTAATCAATCAATTCAATAATTTTGTTCAATTTATCTCTTTGAATTTTCCCTGAGTTATCTGTATTTGTGTTTGTTTTTGGATTGAACAAGTTCCATTGTGTCAAATAATTATATTATAATTGGATTGTTTTAGCCAAATAATTATATTATAATTAGCAAAAATTCCACTAAAATCCAGCCATAAATAGAATCGCAAGTTTCCCACCTTTTATTATTATTATTATTATTATTATTTTCTCTTTTGTGCGCGCGCGCAAAGCCCACCTTTCCTTTTTGCTTCTCGGCATCGACATGGAAGAAAGTATAGTATAGTAAAATAGTATGAAACAAATAGAATATTGTAGGTCCATTCGCCTATATACATGGAGGGAGGCCAAAGCAGCTTTATGCAAAAGGGGTATGTAAAAACTGCTGCCCTGCCATTCACTTCACGCGGGAGATGCCCGCCCGCTAAAAAGTTCAATTTATATATACGGATGAAACTACAAGTCAATAGTTACGATTTTCATAGCATATATATATATATATTAGACTCTTAATTTTAAACTCTAATATTATTAATCAGAACAAATATCGGCAATCTCAAATACAAATATAGGACAAAGAATCAATGGAGTATATAACATTGACTGGTCAGGTCAAGCATGGCAGATTGAATGTTAATTAAAGCAATTTTCAGACAAGTTTGGTACATGCATAATGGAAGAATTCAGATTTCAGAATATAAGGGTCAAAGGGAAGCTTTAACCAGAAAATAATTATATGTATATATATATGAATATGAGGATTAAGTGAGTGAAAGAAGAATTGGTTAAAACAATAATATGCTGCCAACCACTTCCCCCAGAGATGGCAGTGGTTCATGAATCATGATGGTCTCTCTATACTTTGAATTTTAGTTAGCTAGTTTTGCTTTATAATTTGACTTAAACTAATTAAGTCGTTGTTGTTTTCGGGGAAGGCCCGGGGGGAGGATTATAATTACTTCTAGTACTTACGGTCAAGGGGACACCCTAGCGGTTAAAGTTTGAAACTTCTTATGAGAGATCCCAGATTCGAATCCTGGAATGGACGGAGTGGGATTATGGGAAAGGAGATGGCTACCTTCTATTGTGTAACCCATTTCAATATCATGTTAAAAAAATTACTTCTAGTACTACTTTTTAGTTGATGTCTTTATATTCCTACTCGGTTTTGGTTTGTGTGGGTTTGCATTCTATTTATCATAATCGATCTCTATAATTTTTAATGTAAAAGAACATAAAAAGCGATTATATTTGAAAAAGAAAGGAAAGAAAGAACACCATATTGAGACAAGAAAATATATATTTGAAAGGCTGCATTAATTAAGTATTCAATATTAACTTAATTCATTTTTCATTTTTCATTTTTCATTATAATATAATGATAGCTCTGCATAAATATAAAGTGGGTCCAATGTGGATCTTGTACATGATGAAATGAATAAATATTATTGTTTGTATATACATGTAAATATTAAGGTGTCGAGTGAATGTATGGGTCGATGGCATTGGCAGGACAACCGACCAAGATTTGATGGTAGATTTTGCTCAATATAGATAGAAACAACCAAGTAAAAAAAGGCTTGCATTTTTATGTAGCATATATTTATACATATACATTAATGTTTCTTTAAACTTTAGTGGGGGAAAATGTTGTTTATAAGTTAATGTTTGAGTGCCCAAGCACTTTACCTTATTATGTACCCATTGACCTTGGATTCAATTCAAGCACATCGTAAACCAAAAAAAAAAAAAAGTAAAAAGAGATTGGATTCAATCAATAGTGAATTCTAATTGTTAAATATAGAAAGGATTATTGTTCAAGATTATTGCTGATTTATGCCATAAAACATAAAGCGAATGTATTTATTTGATAATTTGGGCCTCCTTTTTTTCAAGTAAACCAACTAAAAAGTTGGGCAATGTGTGTATTTCTGCCCGAGGAGAAGTACTATAATACTTAAATTTTCAAAGAATTACCAATAAAAAGTGGTTATTAATTCAAGTGTTTCGACACTTATTCTATTTAAGCAATGTCTTGAATTCGATTCTTATAATAAAAAAAATTAGTATTGAGTACCCTTATAGCTAGGAATAAAGTTTACTTGTAAATATATTAAGATTGATTTTCATTATTAACTTTGGGTAAAAAAATCATCAAGTTAGTTGTTTTTCATTCTATCATGGGAGGAATGAAAATTAGTTGGTTGAACTCATCTTAAAAGTGTTAATTAAATCCACCAAATCAAAGTTACCTTAAATGGGTTGGGGTTGAGAGGGTTGAGAGGGTTGAGAGGGCAATGAGTAAAAAGTGCAAGCAAAAACGTGTGCTTCTTGAGTCAGTGAAATGTGCTCGTCACCTCTCTCGTGCTGTCCTCAAAACTCAATTGGCATTGGCTCTTTTTTATTTCATTTTCACCCTTTTTGGGGTCCATTTCTTTAGCTCTCCATCGAAGTGGCTTTGTTAAAGATCACACTTTTGTATATTATTCTCGTAATAATCTTTCAATTTTATTTGATCCCTTTGAGCTTTGATATGTCAAAATAATAACCAAACAATTGCAAAATCAGATAACATGGTGGCAAGCAAATGATTGGAGACAGCAACCAAAAATTTAAGCTCCTTTTTGGGTTTTTGGACATTATTAGGGTTTATGAGTATTTGGGCCTACCCTAGCTTGTAAAGAGAGAAAGGGGATTTTAAATAAATCTCATAAAAAGTCTTTGCTATTATTACCAATGTTTGCCATTACAAGTTAAAAAAATTTATTATCATGTAGTAAATAATATTTTGATGTACTCCATATATATTATGTATATTAAGATTTGACATCGGTCCATTTCATTCTGTGACCAAAGTCATGATCAAGAAAATATTCTGAATTCTATGTCTTGTAACTTCAACTTCATCCCTTGGATTCTTTATTAGTAATCATCAGTTCAAGAATCTCCTAACTATGTACATTTTTTAACTAGTTAATTTTTTTTTAAAAAAAATTGTTTAAATTTTAAAATACCCATTATTTTCATATTGGGCATGGGCCGATTGGTATAATACAAGTGCTCTAAATCGGCATCAAGAAACAGTGGAGGTTTGGTTTTTGGGCTTTTATATGAGTTGCTTTGGGCCTAAAATTATTGCTATCTTTTTTATGTCCCCAAGCATATGTGCCCACTGGCACTGGTCATTAAAGGCCCATCTGCATATTAGTACTAGGCAATTATTTTATTTTTTTTTGGTTAAAAGTACTGGGCAATTAGGAGCTTGTAATTTCTCTATTTCACATATCTGATATCTTAATTTGACATACATAATTAATCAAAGTTATCTAATTAATGATCATGAAAGAGACAGTTCTTATAATGCAGATTTTTTTGAATACTAACAATCAACTTAAGCTAATCTTAACTAGCTAAGATTGTTTTAGTAGTTTGTGGAGAGAAGATAGGCCAAATTTCCAATCTTCCATGACCCACCAGCAGCAATTAACACTGCATTGGTGCATTACGTATTGGCACCGTCCCTTTAACAAACTTATCAAATTCAGGAAATTAAAGTGGAAAAAAATTACGTATTGACACCGTCTCTTTAGAATGTTTCCTTCTTGCTATGGTATATGTAACCTGTCTCTGGTCTCGTAATCTCACCCTATCGAGACTTTTCATAGAAAATATCAAGCTTTAACAATCGAGATGTCTACTTAAAGATGTAACTTTTGGAGTGTATATTGGGCTAGCTGGTCTTTCTTTTATATCTTTGTTTTTGAGCGTTGATGAATGATGATGATGTATTTAATGGAGTGTATATTGGGCTAGTTGGTCTTCTTTTATACTTTCTCTGTCCCAAATTAACTTACTCTTTTTGAGATGAGTGTGATTCTATTTAATACCACATTCATCTAAAAAAAAGTCAGATAATTTGGGACGGAGGAAGTATCTTTGTTTTAGAGCATTGACGATTCTTACTCGTCTTGGTAATTGGGAGGTAATTATTATCAAAGAATGATTTTCTTTTTTCCATGTTATGTGTTGAATATATTCATTACTAATTATTCCGAGATTGATCCATTTCAAGAACATAAAGTTCTCCTAATACGCATACTTTTGGGAGATTTAGACTTTACTAGATATATTCTAACATTACGAGTATCATTTCAATCAACACACACTTTATTTCTTAATTAGTAATTTGAATGAATTTTTCCTAAATAATAAGTCCAACATTTTACACTCCAAGATAAATAATGGGTGTCAATTCCGTTACTACTAAAGTACAAGGAAAGGAAAAGATATTAATTTGTTTGTACCTTCTTTTTTATTTTTTGCCACAAAAATTCTGAATTTCTCAAAATAAAGTGTTTTTCCACGAAATTAAGTGGTCCACTAACCCCTTCTTGAATATCAAGCAAAAATATTATATAAACCCTTAATTCTGATTCAAAAACCATACTCTCAAAGCAAAAAAAAAGGAAAAAAAAAGAAAAATGAAGATGTTTTATGTTGTGTTGTTCAATCTAGCATTTTTCCTAGGATCATCAACCCGAAGAAGTGATGCTCAAGATGTTACTGACGTGATTACTCAAGAGCTTTACGAAAACATGTTTAAACATCGCAATCAGTTCTATAGTTACGATGCTTTCGTCGTTGCTGCTCGATCTTTCGATGGCTTCGGCACCACTGGTGATCTCATCAACCGTAAGAGGGAACTCGCCGCCTTCTTTGGCCAAACCTCTCACGAAACAACTGGTAATTTTAGTATATAGTATAGTAATTAATTTGACAATTGTGCAATTCGAAATCGTTAATTGTAATTTGTTGGTGATTTGCATGTTACAGGCGGATCGGAAAATGCAGCTGATGGGCCGTATGCATGGGGATATTACTTCATCGAGGAGCAAACTAACCCGCGGCCGGTTTACTGCGACGGCCGCGGGCCATGCGCTCCTGGTAGAAAATACTATGGCCGAGGACCCAGTAAGCTCAATTATATATTCTTCATGTCATTTTCATTTTTTCGTACTCAAGTTTGGTAAGTTAGTAAGATTAATTTGAACCTTGGAAGTCATTGCACTTGAATTAAGAGTTTAACATTCGCCTATCAGATCATTTTTTTTTTAAATTTTAAATGGTACGAACTTTCCAATATCCGGTAACTACATTGAGTTTTGACTAATTCAGAGACTGAAGTTGAGTTGTGTCAGACTCCAAATTGATTTTAAATCATTTTCATTGCAAGTCAAATTATCGCATTAAGGACCCAATTCTATAGTCTCAATTAATGTTTTAGAAGTCCCCAATGGGACACTCCAGCGGTTAAAACTTGGGATTTCTTGTGGGAGGTCCCGAGTTCGAATCCCGGGATGAACGGGGTGAGATTATGGGAAAGGAGATGACTACCTCCTATTGTGTAGCTCATTTCAATATCATGTTCAGGAGTAGCAAAAAAAAATTCATGTTTTAGAAATTTAACCATGTCAATTGTTTGATGGCGGATGCACGCAGCAACTACAACTACAAGCTAGCAGGCGATGCGCTTAGAAGGGATTTGATAAACAGCCCGGAGCTCGTTGCTACGGATGCAACCTTATCTTTTATGACAGCCATTTGGTTTTGGATGACTCCACAGGGAAACAAACTAGGTATTATCTCCGCGCATTCGCGTTGGACTTTTTTTATTTATGATTGGAATTAAGTAAATTCAATTATAAGTAAAATTTTATCTTATGTAATAATAATTAAGTTAGATAGAAGAAAACATTATTAGAATTTTAATGTCTATTTAAAATGGAGTTTCATTTTGATTATAATTAAATGTTTGAAGTATTATTTATAAATATTATATTTGGAATTCTAAATATATACTCTCTCATTCCTTTTTAGTTGTTTAATTAATATCTTCCATGTAGAAATTAAATTGTTTAACTAATGATCAAGCTGAAGTTGTTTGACAGGATGATGACAAATAAAAATGTTAAATTTCCAATCTTAAAAATTAGCTCAAGTTAGTGGAGAGAATAGAGATAGGCCAAGTTTCCAATCTTCCATGGAATATCCCACCCACCAGCACCAATTAACATTTGGACAAATTACAAAAGTTAGGTTCAATTCTACTAATTTAGTCGTGAGAAACAAGTTGTAGTTTTTTTTTTTTGGGCATTTTCCCGAAATTTAAATGGTGGCTGGCTATTGACTTTATCTGTTCATTGCTGCCAATTGATTCATTTCAATCAACACACTTTATTTCTCAGTTTGAATTCATTTTTCCTAATATTAACTCAAACTTTTACATCCCGAGATAAATAATGGATTAATGATCCGGATAATACCAAAGTAAAGGACTTAATACTCTTTTCTCCTCTTAACTTAACTTGTAGCGCGTTTGGATATTTTGCTTCTGAACTTTAATTTTGAACATTTTACCTATGAGCTTTAATTTTGGGATGTTTTGCTTCCCTAAGACTAACGGCACCGTCAAAATGCTGACGTGGTAATGTCGGACAAAACCGCAGACGTGACAATGTCACATGGAATTTTTCTGCCACGTCAGCAACTTGACGGTGCCGTTAGGCTGAGGGGACAAACGTCTCAAAATTGAAATTCAGTGATAAAATGTCCAAAATTGAAGTTTAGATAACAAAACATTCAAACACTACACTACAAGTTTAAGGGGAAAATGATAATTTTTCCCAAAGTAGAGAGAAGATATTGATTTGATTGTAGTATTTTTTTTTGTTTGATCTGATTTGAAGATATTTTTATTAATTTATTTTTAGATTTTGTTAATAATTGAGAGGTTCTCAAAAAAGTGTTTTTCCACGAAATTAATTAAGATCAGTGGTGCACTAAGATGAAGTGCGCTATCCCCGGAATATCAAGCAAAAATATTATATAAACCCTTGATGATTCTGATTCAAAACCCAACTCTCAAAGCTTAGCCAAAGCTTGAAAAAAAAATGAAGATGTTTTATGCTTTGTTGTTCACTCTAGCATATTTGCTAGGATCCGCAACCCGAAGAAGTGATGCTCAAGATGTCACTGAAGTAATCAGTCGAGATCTTTACGAAACCATGTTTAAACATCGCAATCGGTTCTATAGTTACGATGCCTTCGTCGCTGCTGCTCGATTTTTCAATGGCTTCGGCACAACTGGTGATTTCATCACCCGTAAGAGGGAACTCGCCGCCTTCTTTGGCCAAACCTCTCACGAAACAACTGGTAATTTTATAATTAGTAGTGATTAAACACCTAATTAACTTTGTAATTAGTTTGATAATAATTGTGTAATTAGAAGTAATTATTTGTTATTAATTAGGAGGATGGGATAATGCACCTGATGGGCGGTATGCATGGGGATATTACTTCGTCGAGGAGCAAACTAGCCCGCGGCCGGTTTACTGTGACGGCGGCTGGCCATGCGCTCCTGGTAGAAAATACTTTGGTCGAGGACCCATCCAACTTTCTCAGTAAGCTCATAATTTAATCTAATTTAATCATTTTCTTTTTGGATACTCAAGTTTGCTAAGCTAAGATTTGAACCTTTGACGTCACTGTATTATTGGAACTATTAGGCATTTGTTTTGAGGTAATAAGATATACCCATGCGGGAGGAGATGGCCGGATATTTCACTTAATAAGTGAATTATCTGGGTAAGTAGGATTCTCTTTCAAAAGGTGGGTATTCCAATACCTATGCGTGGAGCCCACTGCGAGAATGTTGGCACGTGTGGTTATATCAGATACCCACTGCTCCAATAGCCAAACGCAGTCATATTCGCCGAAGTCTAACACATATCTGACCATATTTTCACTTACCTCGAAACAAAAAGGCCTTATAGGAGTTTCCTGGTACAACTAGATATCTGGAACTACATTGGCTTTTGAATAATCTGAAATCAAGTCACATCATACCCCAATTAGGGCTTAATGTCGCTGATCATGTTATCTAAAATAATTTTCATCAATTGCAAGTCAAATTATTGCATTAAAGACCAAATTCTATATATAGTATCAATTAGTGTTTTAGAAATTTGATTTTTAATTATTGTTTGATGTCGATCGGGTGCATGCAGCAACTACAACTACAAGCAAGCAGGTGATGTGCTTGGAAGGGATTTAATAAACAGCCCGGAGCTCGTTGCTAATGATGCAACCTTATCTTTCAAGACAGCCATTTTGGTTTTGGATGACTCCACAAGGAAACAAGCCATCATGCCACAATGTCATCCTCGGCCGATGGACACCGTCGGCGACCGACAGGGCAGCTGGTCGAGTGCCAGGCTACGGTGCCATCACTAATATAATCAATGGAGGGATTGAGTGTGGCCATGGTCCTCATCCCAACTCCGGTGACAGAATTAGTTTCTATAAAAGATATTGTGACCTTTTCGGTATCAACTATGGGGGCAACTTGAACTGTCGTGACCAACAACCTTATTAATATCATATATATATATAAAATATAATATAATGACCAAATATCTCCACCCCACCAATATAAACATGCAATAAGGGAACCAATTAGTAAACTAGGGATTGCTCTTTGAACTATATTGGAGCAAGTCTCCTTTGTATCTTCCTTGTGCTCTAATCTCTCTATATAAAAACTACTAGTGCTATATTTGGTTGTCTTATTAATTAATTGCCTTCCATGTACTTTTTTTGTTTTTATCTTCAACAAATATCAAACTATCTATCTATCATTCAATGAGTAGATTTGGAGTATTAGCTAAAGTCCAAAAAGAACATATTGTTTAGTCATAATCAATAAAGCCCAAAAGATGACATGGACCTTACGCTTAATTAATGAGTTGGGCCCCAAGCCCAATTACTGATTTAGGATAATGAATTGGGCCTTTCGAGGTGATTAATGGCTTTTTCCTCAACTTAGGAAAAATAATATAAATTCTTTCAAGTTAGTTTTCCCACTAAACTTGAGGATGTCCTCATTTTTAAATAAAAATTAAACATCAAAAGCAAAAATGGGTAAAATAAATTCATGATAAAAGAAGAAAATTATTACTATTTATTATAAAATACAATAATGTCAAGACTCCGATTTTGGTTGTAAAGTTCTTATGGAGCCTCCACTGGGTTTGCAGACATTCCTAGAACAAGATACCAATGGTGTTGTTGTTCGTAGATCTTAGCTGATTTTATCAGCGTCTTATCTCTTATGTACCAAAAAAAAAATACAATAATATAGGTGGTGCAAGAGGAAGTACAATGATTTTGAACAAATAACTACTTTAATAACATATACTCCCTCCGTCCCATATTATCTGTCCATTTTTCCCCTAATAGAAGTTGACAGATAATATGGGACGGAAGAAGTACTATGTATGTTGAGTTGAATTTAGTGGAAGTGGTTGATCCTTTTAAATAAAGAATCAGATGAATTTTATGAGTGAAAAACATAAACACGTTGTATTAGACTATTACTTTCCCTTGTTTGAAATGTGACATGCAAAATTCTAACTTCAAATTAATTAATGACTGTTGAATAAGGAGTTTGTAAAAAGAAAAAAATGAAATGATTACTTAACAATGAAAGAAAATGAGAGGAACTATAAGTGTACAAAATGTACAAGTACACATCATAGCATAGCATAGTAAGTAGTAGTATGGATTAAGAAAAAAAAAAAAAATTAGAAGGAAAATTGAAAAATTATGGCAATAAGCCAATTAGTTAATTTAATTTGAATGATTATTCATCATCAAGTTTTTAATTACAAAGCAAAACGTCATAAATCATAAAACAGAGCGCTCTCAGAATTCAGAGTTCAGAGCTCAGACCAGGATAATAATAATAATAAATAGTACTCAAAATTAAAATAAAATTATGTAAATTACGAGAAAGCCCATTTCCCTGTCTTGTTTCTTCCTCACCCAGACATCCCCGAACTTTCATACTCCAATACACCTGTTGTCTTCTTCGATCGATTATATATTTATTTAATTTAATTTATTATTATTTATTTGCAAATAATAATAATAATATCTGAATTATCAAATCCTCCAGAAAAACTGAGCAAAGGAAAAAAAGGAAGAAACGAACAAAAGAATCAATCTCTTTACTTAGAAAAGCTCACGCTCTTGGCGATTTCTTGAGATGCCGTCAATCAATTGAAGTATCCGTTGTAACTTCTCCAGGTTCTCTCTCGAATCTAATCTCTTTTGTTCCATCTTTAATCTTTAGATTTCAAATTTTTAGGATTTTTTGTTGAATTCTTTTTCGAATTTCTGGTTTATTTATGATACTATTTTATCGTCTAATTTCATTTTGATTGGGTTGTTAATGCTCGATTAATTTTTTTTAATAATTTGTTTAGAAAATCTTCTCTATGTTTGTAAGTGGTCTCAATTCTGTTTGGTTGTTGAGAAAATTATAGGTGGTAGGAGGAAAAGCTGGAGTGATTTTTAAATGCTACAGTGGGATGCTGTGAAGTTGCTAAGAACAATAATAGCGTATTTCCGTTTAAGTCTACTTAGGAAGTCTTCAAACCAAATTTTCGCCACTTGTGTAATTGCATGCAAATGGAACTTCAATTAAGATTTTGAGCCATCTAGTTGAGGGGAAATGTGATCGGAAATGTGCATGTTTAATGGATTAGTTTGATTGCTTTAAAATTTATGATTATTTAATTGTTGTTGCAACTTCTTGATCAATGAGAAATGCACTATCTTATGAGTCTTATTGCAATGACCATTTTATGGATTTGTCTCTCTCAGTTAGACCAGTAAATGGATGTAAATTGAAATACATATTTCAGGTGGTTGGATGGGTAGTGATTGATTTTAAAATGCATAGACAGAATTATAATTACTAAATTACTATTTGATTCTGATATTTTTGGTCTGCTTATAGCAGAATGGATCATTCTGCTTCTAGTGAGGGTCCTGCTATACTGCAGTTACACAAATGGGGTCCCTCAGAGTTGCAACTCAATCTATCAGAATTCCGTGAAGCTTTTATATCTCCAACGAGGGAGTTACTGTTACTGCTCTCATACCAATGCCAAGCTTTGCTACTTCCTCTGATTACAGGTTAATATCCTCACTTTTTTTTTTTATTGTTGTGCTTCTAGACTGCCAAAATTTTATTGTATTTTCTGTGTGCTCGAAGGTGTTCTTCTGGGCTTTCATTTATTCATTTAGGCTCTCTTTGGTTGATGCTTTTGCTGTTTGACTTTTGTTTCTATCAACTCTTTTTTTTTTTTCGTTATTTTTTTCCCTTTGGTTGTGAAATGAAAGCGAGTCAAAAAAATGCAAAAAGTGAAAGCATCAATCTAGTGGATCCACTTAGTTTGAAATGCCTGTGTATTTTGAACTTTGTCAGGTTTTCCTTTTTGGTTTGCAGGGGACTCTGTAGATACTGATGTTTCAGAAAGTTGTTACGAAGATTCATCAGTTTATAGGTCTGACTCAAAGGATGATACTCCATGCACTTCTGGATCAGCAATGAATAACGGTATTTCCCTTGAATGTAGATTTTCAAGATCTAATAGTTATCCTTTTCTTTGTGATGTAAACTCACTGGCTTGGGGGGTGTGTGGGGATACCTATAATCAGCGCAAGGATGGTTCATTTAGAGAACTTCTTTTTGTATCTGGCAAGGAAGGTGTGATGGTGCATGCATTTTGTCAGCCTGATGAGCGCAATGTACCTGGAGAAATGTTAGAGCGTGAGTTTAGGGAAGGGACATGGGTCGAGTGGGGGCCTTCAACCTCATCATTTCAAAATGTCGAGGGAGAGGAGCCAATTGATGTGTCTTTTGAAGCCCCTATAAATACTATAGATAAAAACAATGCACATGGAAAAAGTGGAGTTCCAGACTATATAAGTAAGAAAGCTGGGGATGATAATTTATCAGGAACTGCTACTTCGAAGAGGTGGTTGCGATCATTTTTCACGAAAGCTGAAACTATTGAATATGAGGGTGGCATTTGGACCAGGTTGCCCGAGAGGTCATCATTTCCTTGCTCTGCTAAAGTTGTTTCTTTTGGCATTTTTACTGGTGATTTTCCAGTTCTGAGATTCTTTTGTAAAGAGAACTCTTCATCAACAAAGGAGAGCTGTCGGGAGACAATGGGGAATCTAGAAAATGGTTTGAATGAAAACTTAGAGCCGTCTTCATCAGATGCTGCTGCTGATAATTCATACAAATGCACCAGAGTGTTCTCTAGCAATTCACATCAGTTAATTGGATTCTTTTTAACAGTAATAAACCCTACATCTGCCAATACTACTGATAAAAGTGAGAAAAGTACGACTAAGAATATAATTTTCGTCGCCAGGTTGAATAGTTGGGGAATTCAGTGGGTTTCTTTGGTGAAGCTTGAGGAAAGTGTAAATTCATGCCCACTGGATGAGTGGAAAGACTTCTGCTTTTCTGATGAATTTCTCATTTGCCTTAATGATTGTGGCTTAATGTTCTTTTATGATGCCCTGTCAGGCAAGTATGTTGCATATCTTGATATTTTACGGACTTGCGGATTAAACTGTCTAGCGAATTTGCCTAAATCAGAAAGTTCAACTCTAGATGATGATGAAATGAAAAGCAAGTCAAATTATGAGCATGGTGATCTAGTTGGTAAAAGAACATTTAGGAGGCTAGTTGTTGCATCTTATACATCTCTGGTGGCTGTGGTTGATGATTATGGTGTAGTGTATGTGATATATTTTGGTGATCTTTTACCTGACAAATCTTACGCGTTTGACAAGTTGCTTCCTCATTATCAACATTTAGGACTTGGAATGTTAGTTGGTTGGGATGTTGGTGGTTCTGATGTTAGCCTTCAGAGGATATATTTTAATTCTCCACATTCTTGTAATTTAAGTAGGTCTTCCAAAACAAATGAATTTGTTCCCATTCGTGATAATAGTGGTAGCAATTTGCTTCAGAAAATGCATGGCTGGAGCCTTTATGGAAATGGTTGCTTCTATGATTCAGTCTTGAATGGCTTTTCAGCTGCTTCAAAAGTAACAGGCGAGAAAGTCCAGGATATGCAAATAAAGTTCCACCTTATGCGAAAGGTTTTTCTTCCAACAGATAGATATAGTGATGATGAATGTATATGTTTTTCTCCTCTGGGGATAACTCGGCTCATCAAAAGGCATAATCTCAAGGAGTCCAAGAGTACTCAAATTGTTCATTTTGCCTTGCATACAGACTCAGTAGTCCTTGATGACAGACGCTTGAATTCTGGGAGTGAAAAATTTTCTCTCCAAGGAAGAGAAGACGCTTCTATTGGAGAAGCTGTTGGCTGTACATTTCAGGGATGTTTTTATTTGGTAACTGAGGATGGTCTTTCGGTGGTTCTCCCATCTGTTTCAGTTTCGTCAAATTTCCTTCCTGTTGAAACCATTGGCTATCAGCAACCAAGTTCTACAGTTGGCCTCCGATGGCAAGTAAAAGATACACTGGGATTAGAAGAGACAAAAATGTTCTGGTCACCTTGGAAAGTTGAAATTTTGGATAGAGTTCTTCTCTATGAAGGTCCTGAAGAGGCAGATCGCTTATGTCTAGAAAATGGTGAGAATAAACATTAAATGATACAATTTTCTTGTATATATGAGCAAATGTTGGTGATCAATGTGTCTTGGCATGATTGTTGGCATTACCATCTACTTTGTCCTTTTATTTTAAACCTGGTGCTGCACATTTCTTTTCAACTGTAGTGTGTTGGTCTTCCTAAACTGTTAATCAACAACCAATTATTTTCTTGATAATTGATGTATGCTATGTTCTGTCTTGGTCTGATCAAATTATAGGCACTAAATGTGATTTAGCTGCTGATAACTAAAGTTATTGGTGGCTTTAAGTTATGCATTGATCCTTGGTAGTAGCTAATTGATCCTTATAAATCTGTAAATTTAAAATGGATTTTTTTAAACCGATTATTTTCTTGATAATTGATGTCTGCTATGTTCTTTCTTGGTCTGATCAAATTATAGGCACTAATTGTGATTTAGCTGCTGATAACTAAAGTTATTGGTGGCTTTTAAGTTATACATTGTTTTTTGGTAGTAGCTAATTGATCCTTATAAATCTGTAAATTTAAATTTTTTTAATTAATTTTAATTGCAAAGAGGGAAAACGGTTTTAATTATGGTGGTATGAGGATGTACCGAAGAGAGGCTGGAATGGCTGGCATCTTAAATCTTGTGGCATTGCGTTTGTAGCATTGGTTTCAGATATGGTGAGTTATGAAAATTTGAGGTTATATGGGATTGGAAGTTGGGAAACTGATATAGAATTACTAAAGCTGCATTCTATATAAGCTTAACTCCTCTCATAGTAGTAGATTTTATTTTGTAGATATGTAAAAAAGTTTTACATCACTCAATCTTGTTGTTGACTAGCATCCTAGATTGGCCTTTAAGCTTAACTCCTCTTGTAGTGAATAGTAACAGATTCTGTTGGTTGTAGATTACAAAAAGGTTTAATGTTACTGAATCTTATTGTTGACTAGAATCATAGCTGTTGCCAATTGAAGATTTGATGGTCCTTTACAGGTGCTATATGTGAGTGCTACAAATAATACAATAAATGTTGTAGCACTGTTCACACTTCAAATAATACTGTTGCTGGTGCTTATGTTGAATTATGGCTATTTTCTTTTTATTTATTGAAGAATTATGGCTTTTTTCTATTGGAGAAAATGTATAGTGGTTGTTTCCCTTGCATTTTTGGGGCAGGGAGATCATTTGTATGAATGCTATACTTCTGATTATGGTTTATGCTGTGAAAATAGTTAGGATGTTCTTGACTTGGCACTTAACTAAGAGATACTTCCGTCTTAGATGCTTAGGCTTGGATAGGATATAGGTGTAAATTACCCATTGCCATTATAGCACGTGTTATTAACAAACACTTATGCTGCTATAATCTCACTGAGATTAGAAAGATTGTTATGTATTTCAATGCTTCAAAAAGGCTGCCTTCTCTGTAGAATGGCGTAACTTCTTGCTCCATCTTGTGACAAGCATGTACTGCATTTAGTGAATGGTTAGAAGGAACTGTGGTGCAACTAAAAGCACCCATTTGACGAAGTTTAAGCTTTAAATGTGCTTTCGTTGTAACCTTGTTTTTCTGTTATGACTACAAGTTGTGTTCTGGTCCAAACTGTTTTGGAATTTCTTTGTGGTTACACTTTATTTCTTTCCATTGATGGTATAAAAGTATGATTAATTCTCTGGTCATCATTGGCTGCATTGTTAGAGAATGCTGAAATAAAATTTCCTACTCTCAATGCCAGGATGGGATCTAAAGTTCTCGCGAATCCGTCGGCTGCAACTGGCATTGGACTACTTGAAATTTGATGAAGTAAAGCAGTAAGATTCTTTCCATTATAATTCCTGCATTGTTGGTGTTCTTTTAACTCCTTTTCCTTCTTCATCCTCCTGTTTCCTCATTCTTTCTAAAGTTGCTTTTTATACAACATGCTGAAATCTCATCACTTCTCTGTCTATTCTGCTATGTAGCATATCTGTTTATATTCTTCTTGTTTGAAATAGCCAATTGAGTGCAAGGGTATGTCTGTTTTTGCCTCATGGATATATCTTTGTGCAAAGAAGAGGGATACTAATTTCTTAATTTGTCTTTTAGCTCTCTAATAAATCCAGGAGGAACCTATGAAATTGATGAGTTAGGAGGAATATCTAGTCTAGACGCAAAATAATCTCTTGTTTGTAATAAGTTGTATCAAGAGTGTGGCTATTTGCATTGTCCATGTCACCATCATTTTTATGATAGTAGTGGTACTAAAATGATATTCATTAATGATACCATACATATGGCAGGAATCAGGTCATGTTAAAAAGTACATTTCATGGGAGGGACCAAGGGAGGAGAAAGAGAGATCTGAAGTTTTTTATTCACTTGACATTCATTTTATTCTATTTTTGCATTTTTGATGTTGTTTTCTAGGTTCTTATATGATGATGGTCTAGTTGATTCTTGTTAAAATTTGATACGTAAAGGGCATTATTGTAATTTATTAATTTGACTTCACCTCTTTTTGTTTTGTATAGAGTTATTATTTCAACCATGTTTCTCATTCTACTGCTGTTTCTTTCTCCCCCCCTTTTATTTTATTTTAAATTCTTCAGCATTGCATATGTAGCTAAGTAGATTGAGGTTTTGTTCCATGAATTAGACTTGATTAATGAATTTGTCTACTGCTGGATCCACAGATCTTTGGAGATGCTTGTTGGTATCAACCTGGCAGAAGAAGGTGTTTTAAGATTGCTTTTTGCTGCGGTTTATTTAATGTCTCGCAAAAATGGCAACGATAATGAGGTTTCAGCTGCATCAAGGTTAAGATCTTCTTATTATCTTTTATTGACTAAGATGATATGAGGATTGTATTTGTTTGTCCCTAGCGATGCATGTGGCATGCATATTTGCTTCATACCCAGATAAAGTGGGCTATAGAACTTGGTCGTGTTACAATTTTTGTTTTGCCTCAATTCCTTGTATTTTGTATTTTAAACCAGAGTTGTCTAAAAGGAGAAGAATTAGATTTGGACATGCTTCTACTGAATAATGTTAGTAACTTGTCCATCAAAAAAAAAAAAACTTTAATAATTAAGGAAAACTATCTCATCCAGCGGCAGTGGAATACCACATACTTCTTACAGTATCTTCTTTAAAAAAAAAGATTGTTATAACCAAATTTAGAGACATAAGTTTCTAATACTGCTTGTGGTGTATAAGATAATAATCCTAGTAATTTAACACCAATTATGTAAATCGAAACTTATTCTTCACCTCCTACAGCATAAGGATACTGATTGCTGAATTTTCCTATGGGTATTTCCTTTCGCCTTTTCTTTGAAAGATATAGGTATTGCATGCTTAGGTAATACCTGTTTACTATTTTATACTAGGAATCCTTGTTATTTGACTCTTTTGCTTGGTGGGTCATTGGTCCCTATGTTGTTTGATTGAGGTACAGACCTACAAGGTTAAGGAGTTTCTTATACTTCTATTTGACAGATTCATTTGTATGTACCAATTGATTAAGATGACTTCTACTTTCTCATGGAGCTTTAGGCTATGTTTGCTAATGGAGAACATTCTCCATTTTCCATCTCCAAAAATATTAAAGAAAATAGGTAGTACCACATCATGTGTCAATGCAAACAAGCATATTTTTAGAGAATGGAGATGGCAATGGAGTGAAAATCTCAAAATAAAATAAACATGTTCTTCATTTCCCTCTCCATTGTCATCTCCATTCTCCAAAAATATACTTGTTTTCATTGACACATGTTGTGTCAGTACCTATTTTCTTTGATATTTTTGGAGATGGAAAATGGAGAATGTTCTCCACTACCAAACATAGCCTTAGATTTTCTTATTTATAATTATTTTATAAAATTTTACACACTCTTTCTTTGAAACTTTATTCTGTATTAATTTGTAAATACTCTCATTTTAAAGCAGATATCTTTCTATGTGTTGACTTGGAAACCTAGTATCAAACTATTACTAGAGGGTTGTACGGTTAGGTTTCATACCAATTAGATATGTATTGTAGTATCTAAAAAGTTATATTGCTTTGACTCTTTTGTTTCATGAAGTTATATCCCTTGGAAAACTGCCCCATCCATCAGAATGGGCATGGTTTATTAGGTTATGAGCATCCCTGTATAAGAATTAACTTAGTGAGACATTGTTGCATGCTCTCACCCAAGTTTTACCAACAAAGCTATGAAGTTGAGATATCCCCCTAAAAGTGAAAATCATGTTTCTTAAATGTAGGGTATCTGAATAAAGTATTGGGTATATATTAGAGGAATTTGTGTAAGCTTTATATTGGATGAGGATACAGGATTGGTTACCCTTTAGAAGTATGTGCCACACAGGCGTGAATCTAGTTGCATATTTTGGCCTTATCAAAAGTGAATTTCACCTTTTTTTCAACCTTTTACCTTCCTCTCCTTTCATAGTTTCAGAAACTACTTGAAATGTACATCCAACTTTTATAAGATAGTACATGGACTCTAACCTTGTAAATTTTGGCACATTATCAAATTATTGTTGGTATTGGCATCAATGTTGCTGTTATCTACAAATTACATTTCAAATTAGTATAACTGCCTGATGATAAAATTGTGGTTGATTTCACATATCTTCCAGTGTCTTTCATTGGGTTGGCATGAGTTATACTCTTATAACATATTATAGAATCTAACCTGTTTCCTGTGTAATGTTGGGTGTCAATTTGGTATGGTTAGTTTAAATTATAATATGATAATTGCTTATTTATGGGTGAGAGACCACCATGTGTCCCTTTCTAATATCTATATTTTTACACTCATTTTCTAATATTACAGGCTACTGAAATTAGCCACCTGGTTTGCTACTAAAATGATCCGTGAATATGGATTACTCAAGCATAAAAGGGATACATTCATGTTCCAGGACTTAGATGGGGCCCATGTCCTTGCTCTCCCTCCAGTTGTATCTGATAAAACACAAAATGAAATGGGAAATTCCATGAAGCTTCGTCAAATGGCTCATTTTTTGGAGATTATACGTACTCTGCAATATCAACTCCAATCAAAACTTAAAAAGCCTGGGCAAGGATTGGTATGATGCTGAAGATTTGGCTACTCCGTACTGCTTCCATTCTATTCCTATAATTTAAGTAACATATTTCCAAATGACACAGGTGGAGCGGGAGGAGCCATTAAGTACAGTAGATTCAAATTCCTTGCAGGATGGATTTCAATTTTCGACCACAGGGGATTCACTGGACTCATTGAACCAACGTGATCTTCAGATTCCTGCATTGGCTTTCCCATCCAACAACAGTGAGAAACTTGCTTTGTTGCCCAACAATTCTTTGAGCTCTGAAGCTTATTTGGATTCAGAGGATTCAAGTGAAGCATCTGCCCTTGTTCCACGAGGGGTGATTTCAGGGAAGAATATTCTTCCCTCTGAAAATCCCAAAGAGATGATTGCACGTTGGAAAATAGGTAATATGGACTTGAAAACTGTGGTGAAAGATGCTTTACTCTCTGGTCGCCTCCCATTAGCGGTTCTTCAACTGCATCTTCATCGTTCAAGTGACTTAACCTCTAATGAAGAGCCTCATGATACATTCAATGAAGTTAGTGACATTGGAAGAGCAATTGCTTATGACCTATTTTTGAAGGTAAGTTATTGAAGGTTTCATGCATCAAGGTGAAGTTTTTCTATCTATCTGCAGTACTTGATGACTGTACATGAACAACAGGGTGAAACTGGACTTGCTATAGCAACGTTACAGAGGCTTGGAGAGGATGTTGAGCTCTGCCTCAAGCAGTTGTTATTTGGCACAGTGAGGAGAACTCTACGTATGCAAATTGCTGAGGAAATGAGGAGATATGGTTACCTGGGATCATTTGAGTGGAATATATTAGAGAGAATATCACTTATTGAGGTATGTCAAAGTTTTATTTTTTACTTGGCTCATGTTTCTGTTAAACCATGTATAAATGCAAAATGGTGTATAACATGACCATTTCCTTGGAGCTGAAATTTGTCTCTTTGTCTCTCTTGGATAGAGACTTTATCCTAGCTGTAGTTTCTGGAAAACATTTCTTGATCGTCAGAAAGGGCACATGCAAGTGACATCACCTTCACCCGGAGGGGTTCATTTACGCCTATTGGATTTTTTCAACAATTTAATAATTGAGTGTGGGGAGATTGATGGAGTCGTTTTAGGTTCATGGGCAAATGTTAATGAAAATTTATCTGATCCTGTACCTGATCAAGACAGTGTTGATGCTGGATACTGGGCTGCTGCTGCTGTGTGGTCCAAGGCCTGGGATCAGAGAACAATTGATCGTGTGAGCAACTTTTCATGTCTCTTCTTGCAGATATTTTTTTTCAAAAGCTTATAAATTGTGTTGCAATGAAATGTAAAGTAGTTAAATTGCTATAGCGACATGTTCAATGGGTATTACTGTGATAACGCTTGGCTGCAATTTCTCATCATGCAATTGTTAATATGGTGGATTAGATGGGAATTGGTTAGTAAGAATGCTCAAAGGGAAACCTTCTATGTGATCACTTGATAGTTGTGGTCTAATCTTGGAAGTGTTCATCTTCCATTTAGATGGCTTAACTGCATGTTTTTACAGTGAAAGTTTTAGCTCATTTTGTTTTTCCAGTCAGCTCACTTAAACTGGGAACAGATTTCAATGCATCTGACATATTTTGATCTCAATGCTGAACTTAAAGTTAACCTTCATATTTAGCCATGTCAACTTGTTATGCACAATTTTGGCATTACTTACCTTGACAGAAAGTCGATCACATTGACAAGATAAAATATCTTGATGGTTGAGTTTTGTATTGCATGCAAATTTTTATTATGTTTGCGTTGACATGCTTATTAGCTAGATGGTGGAGTTAAACATGGTTGTGTTAAATCTTCTGCTTTTCAGATAGTCTTGGATCAGCCTCTTGTGATGGGTGTCCATGTATCGTGGGAATCACAGTTGGAGTACCATATATATCACAATGACTGGGAGGAAGTCTTCAAACTCTTGGACCTTATTCCTACATCTGTTTTATCAATTGGAACCCTCCAAATAGCTTTGGATGGGTTCCAGCCTGCCTCAACTGTTAGTGAATCTCCTGATTTTGGCAATTATATTTGTTCTGTTGATGAACTGGATGCTGTATGCATGGATGTTCCAGATGTCCGAATTTTTAGGCTGTCTTCCTCTGTAATGTCTTCTACATGGCTAAGGATGCTCATGGAGCAGGAGCTTGTTAAGAAACTGATATTTTTGAAGGAAGATTGGGAAGGCACTGCAGAGATAGTATCTCTTCTTGCACGCTCAGGCTTTGTTGTGAACAGATATAAGATTTCATCTGAAGACAATTCCATTAAGAGATCATCAGATCTATATTTCTCAAGCAGTGGAAATTTTCAAGCGGATACTCTGCAAGCTTTGGATAAATTATTTATTCGTTACTGTGCAGAATATAACTTGCCAAATCTTCTGGACCTTTACCTTCAGCATCACAACTTGGTTCTCAATGACGATTCACTTTATTCATTACTGGAAGCTGCAGTAAGTTTCATACTTTCCAGTGATGTCAATATTATTCATATTCCATCTTATGTGATGATTTGATATTGAAGGACCATCCTTCAATATTTTAATGGCGCTGGACTTAACATTTGCTTAAGGTGGTTTTTTTGTCATTCTGTACTTTATTGTGTACAGTCACTGATATGAAACATGACATTTGTTCACGTGGGGACTGTTAAAGCCTCATGTCATGTTCTTGCCAGCTTATTTGCTTATGTCTCAAATAGATTGTTCTGGTCTATGTGATAAATTATTTTATTGTATCTTATATGTCCTTACTGTCTGATCTGATGCATCTGTTCAGGGAGATTGTCATTGGGCTAGATGGTTGCTCTTATCAAGGATCAAAGGGCACGAATATGATGCATCTTTTGCAAATGCTAGGTCAATAATGTCACATAATTTAGTTCATGGTGGCAATGTCCCTGGTCATGAAATAGATGAAGTAATTCATACTATTGATGATATTGCGGAAGGAGGTGGGGAATTGGCAGCATTAGCGACTCTAATGTATGCTTCTGCTCCAATCCAGAATTGCTTGAGTAGTGGGAGTGTGAACAGGCAGAATAGCTCCACTGCTCAATGCACATTAGAAAATTTGAAGCCTACTTTGCAGCACTATCCTACATTGTGGCGCACTCTTGTATCTGGATGTTTTGGACAAGATACAACTTTCAGTTTCTTGGGCACTGGAGCAAAAAATGGTTAGTGTTTCACCTTCCTTTTTCTGCTTTTTTAATGCTTATGAATAGCATGCTTTATCTATGGTCATAATATACTTGCCTCTTGGTTTGGGAATGCAGCTTTAGCAGATTACCTAAACTGGCGGGACACCATATTCTTCTCAACTGGACGTGATACTTCACTACTACAGATGCTGCCTTGCTGGTTTCCCAAGGCTGTGCGCCGATTGATCCAGCTTTATGTCCAGGTCTCTTTTCTTATCTTAATTTTTTAACTTTATTTAATCAAATATTGTTAATATGGTTGGTAGCTTGGCATTTGTGTTGCTCTTGCTTTATCATGCTTCAATTAATGCAAGGAGATGATGTTAACTTTGACTATTTGAAATCCCTTATATTTTGGATTTCATTTATTTGATTTCTTTTTCTTGGCATTTTACTTTTCCTTAGTCATGTACTTTCCATGATGTATTGCAGGGTCCTCTTGGATGGCAATCGCTGTCAGGTCTGCCTACTGGAGAATCTTTGTTGGATAGAGACATTGATTTTTACATAAATGCTGATGATCAAACTGAGATTAATGCTATCTCCTGGGAAGCAACAATCCAAAAGCATGTTGAAGAGGAACTTTATCACTCTTCCCTTGAGGTTTATCCTTATTCTCATTTCTCCTAAGATAATTACTTAATATGTATATGATGGTTAATTAAAATCCAAGAGGGGAACAATGATGAATGTGATATCTAAAAGCAAGCATGATGTATTGATATCTGCATAAAAATTTCCATATGCATGTGATAGGTTGGTGTATTGAAATTTGAGTTCACTTTTCATGTGTATGTAGTCACAAATGGAAGTGTTGCTCCTTCACTGAAACAGATAATTAAGGGAAATATGAGACTTATTTTTTATATTTTGAAAGGATCTTGTCCTCTTGATTTAGGTGCCAGTAAATCCTCTGTCCTTCACTCCCAATTAATAAAAGAAAGTACACTGAACTAGGATTCCCTATTTTATGTTTTAGGTAAACTTGGTTTATTCTATCTCATGCAATATAAATAAGGTAAAGCAGTGATGGCTGCATCATTGTACTTAGTCTCAAATATTTAGGCACAGAGAGTATTTGTTTATTAAATAAATCTGCTTTCTGTGAAATTGTATTTCTTGCTGTTCTTTTGCTTGAATTTTCTTGCAAGCTCGTTAGTTTTGCTGTCAGTATTTCTCTTGCATGAGACATGAAACCGTTAAAACAATTTTCAACTTTTGTTCAACCTTTTCTCTCCTTTCCCTTTCCAATTGAATGGAGAGTAGCCTTTACTTTCCTCATGTAACTGTGGGCAGAGTATATATTGCCACTCCTTTTTTCATTATATTGTCATTCTTTCTTCTTCTTTTGTTTGGCTCCTGTGACATTTATTTGGGCTAGTACTACATTTACTTTAGGGTTTACTTCAGTTGATACTGTTCCTGGAATTATTTATCTGGTTTAGCCAGTAACTATTTTTTCTCAGTAGTTCCATTGCTAATTTTTACTTTAGGAAGCTGGACTTGGACTTGAACATCACTTGCATCGAGGACGTGCAATTGCAGCATTTAATCAGCTTCTTACCTCAAGAGTTGAGAAGTTGAAGATAGAAGGGAGAACCAGTACTTCTGGACAAACAAATGTTCAGTCAGATGTCCAAATGCTTCTTGCACCAATATCTGAGAGTGAAGAGAGTCTTCTTTCATCTGTAAGGCTTTGTCTTCATAGTATTTAGAGTATAATATATTTATGATTGAAATGGATGAGACTGACTAGAACAAAAATGAATTAATGCGAGGTGACTTTAATCATGCTACTACAGATTATTTAGAGGATAACTATGCTAGCACGATGTTGGATAATGATGCTGTGATAATACTCATTACTGTTGAATTTTTCAGGTCATGCCTTTTGCTATTACCCATTTTGAAGACACTCGATTGGTGGCAGCATGTGCTTTTCTTTTGGAGCTTTGTGGCTTATCAGCCAGCATGCTTCGAGTGGATGTAGCTGCATTGAGAAGGATATCTTCCTTTTACAAATCCCTTGAAAATAAGGAGAATTTCAGGCAACTTTCCCTTAAGGGTTCTGCATTTCATGCTGCATCACATGATGGCAATATTATGGAGTCTCTAGCTCGAGCGCTAGCTGATGACAGCATGCACAGGGATAATTCAAGGAACTCTAAGCAAAAAGGATCTCTAAACTCAGTTTCAAGTAAACAGCCTTCTCGAGCTCTTATGCTTGTCCTGCAGCACTTAGAGAAAGCTAGTCTTCCACTGTTGGTGGAGGGAAAGACATGTGGATCTTGGCTGTTAACTGGTAATGGTGATGGCACTGAATTGAGATCTCAACAGAAAGCTGCAAGCCAATACTGGAGTTTGGTCACTGTATTCTGTCAGATGCATCAGCTTCCTTTGAGTACAAAATATCTTGCTGTATTAGCAAGAGATAATGATTGGGTATGTTGCCATTAATTTTGTTCTTAAATTTCAGATCATGGACTATTTTTGTCTGACTCCAAACTAATGGTGTTCTTGTCTTCTTAAAGGTTGGGTTCTTATGTGAAGCTCAGATTGGGTACTCATTTGATGTAGTGTTCCAAGTTGTAAGTTCTTTATTTCTGAACCCTTTCTTTTCAATTTAATGTTGATGTTTGTAGTGTCATGTTTGATGTTTTAAAATTTCGCTCCATTTTATATCCTGTTACTTGCTTTTCATGTTTCAGGCATCAAAGGAATTTAGTGATCCTCGTCTTAAGATTCATATATTAACAGTTTTGAAAAGCATGCAATCAAGAAAAATGGCTGGCTCCCAATCATACCTGGATGCTACTGAGAAAAGGAGTGAAAGTCCCTTTGCTGCGGAAAATGTATATATCCCTGTTGAACTCTTTAGAGTTTTAGCAGATTGTGAGAAGCAGAAGAACCCTGGAGAGTCACTTTTGATAAAAGCAAAGGACCTCTCCTGGTCTATTTTGGCCATGATTGCATCATGCTTTCCGGATGTGTCTCCACTGTCCTGCTTAACAGTTTGGCTGGAAATAACTGCAGCCAGGTTGTACCAAACACCCAAAGATGAAGTTATACTTTTATGATCTTTTCATTTTGCTACTTTGTTGCGTGAGTTCATACTTTTTTAATATGTGTCTAGTGTCCTTCCAAAGATTTTGCTTTTTTCTTTATGAATATATTCATTAATGTCACTATGAGTCTTAAATCTGATTAAATATAGTCACACAGGGAAACTAAATCCATCAAAGTGAATGACATAGCTTCCCAGATAGCAGATAATGTTGCGGCAGCTATAGAAGCTACCAATTCCTTGCCAGCTGGAAGCAGAGAACTTTCATTTCATTACAATCGGCGGAATCCAAAACGTAGGCGGCTTTTGGAATCTGTATCTGAGACTCCCTTGCGGGAGACATCTGATCCTTCAACAAGATTATTTTCTGATGAGGGCAGTATAGCTGGGGAAGGAAAACAGGTTGAGCTTGGTGAACAGATTAATGTTTCAAGTAATATTAATGAAGGTCCAGCTTCTCTGTCCAAGATGGTTGCAGTGCTTTGTGAACAACGCTTGTTTTTGCCTTTACTAAGAGCATTCGAATTGTTCCTCCCTTCATGTTCATTACTGACATTTATCCGGGCTCTTCAGGTTTGTGAGCAAAACTTTTTTCTATTTTGTTTATTCTTCTTTGCTACTTTTAACTGGGAGGAACTGCTATTAATGTGGTACAAGCCATGAGGCAGTTCTCACAAACCAGTGGTAGTAGATGTGTCCTGATAGTCTTCAGACACAGGTGGCAGATATATGTTTGCCTCTTCTGTTTGTTGCTTGGCTTCCCCATAGACACTTGGTCAATCACATTAAGTACTTCGAAATTTAAATTTGAACTGTTTTGCAAACTTAAAATGATATCTCAGAATAATATAGCTTACTATGTTGTTTATTTCATTATTATAAACTGTTCAATGAAAGTAACATATTCTTAGAGACCTGAATCTGAATTGCTTTGTTGGATTTGTTATTTTTACTTTGGATATGAAGTAAAAAATGTTCGGTGCTGCCTTTTTACTTAGAAAGAATGAAAGGGAGATGCAGACCAAAAATAACATAGATTTAGGTGATAGGAAAGGTTTGGCATCTTTAGATCTTTTAAACAGAGTGGCTTGGCGAAAAACGTTTATGTAGCTGACTCCATTTTGGGGATTAAGGTTTCGTTGAGTTGAGTTTATGTCTTATAATCTGTGACCAGAGCTGATGAATTGATGTTTTTGGAAACAAATTACAAAATGAAATTTTTACTTTTGGGTTCAATACAATGATCCATATATTGGAAAATCTGATTCTATTCTCCCTCTACTATTCCCCTCCCCACTCCCCCTTTTTCTTCAGGCATTTTCACAAATGCGTCTTTCTGAAGCTTCAGCGCATCTTGGTTCCTTTTCTGCCAGAATTAAGGAAGAGCCAAGTCATTTACAAACAAATGTAGGAAGAGATGGGCAGATTGGACTGTCATGGATTAGTTCGACTGCTATAAAAGCTGCTGATGCTACACTGTCAACTTGTCCATCTCCTTATGAAAAGAGGTGCTTATTGCAACTTCTTGCTGCTGCTGACTTTGGGGATGGAGGCTCTGCAGCAGCTCACTATCGACGACTTTATTGGAAAATTAATCTAGCAGAGCCTTCTTTGCGCAAAGATGATGATCTGCACCTTGGATGTGAGACTCTAGATGATGCTACCCTTCTAACAGCACTAGAAGAGAACAGGCAGTGGGAGCAAGCACGCAATTGGGCTCGGCAGTTGGAGGCAAGCGGTGGACCTTGGAAATCTACTGTTAACCAAGTTACTGAAACTCAGGTAAATCATCACAGCACATTTCCTTCCTGCTGCTCAAAGCAATTTAATGAGGCTAATAATTTGTGCATTGGACTAGTTCAGTCAGATAACTTATATATGGTTTTGATATCATAAGAAAGCAGCTATTTGGTTTAGAATTATCACATTTGCATCACTTATTTGTTGTTTCATTTATTCTTTTTCAGTATCTTGTTGGCTATAAACATTAGTTTAAAATATTTCCTTAGAAATTTGTAGAAGAATTTTAGGGCCTTTTTATTTTCTTACCGCATATGTTTTACATGGAACTAGAACCAATTCATTTTGTGGTACCTATTGCTGCAAGGGGTCATTCACCCATGCAATTGGATTTCATTCAGCCTTATCTGTCCAGCATTAAGTTCAAAAAATATTTTAACTATTTCATGTTGAGCATTTGCTTCCTTCTTTTGCTATTGAAGATATTTTCTGCAATAAGTGGAACTTTATTCTGTTATATACCCTTGTTCCTTTTCATGGATCTTCTCTTTACTACTTTCTTAGTTTGGCATGATGGACCTGCTTTTTGGAAGAAGGAAAAGACTTATAAAGCATTATGTTGCTGTGTTTTCAACTGCTTAGATTTAGATGAGCAGTGCAAGAAATGGTTAGCTGCTTTTCCCTCCTCAGGAATTTGGTTAGGCTTTATTGCTGTTTGTGAAAAGGGCCTTCATGATCTCAAGAAGTCCTCTTGAAGGACATTTAAATAGGCTTAGGTTTTTTACTAGTTTTCAAGATAGAGAAAAGGAAAGATTGGTGGATATTATCATAGGTACTAGAGTATACCAAAGGATCAAAATGAGATAGACTGAGACACATTTCCATCCACATATGTATGGACTTATAGGGCTGTCAAACTATACTTGAAAATCTTAAGTTTCGGAAGAGTATATTAGAATTTTGTATCTGGTTATAGGTGCTTTTGAAAAATATACAAAATGTGGAAGTGGGTAAATCGAGGATGTTTTGTCACAATGCCTTAACTTTACTAGACCATATTCATGGATACCAGATTTTTAAATGAAAAATTGAATTTCCATTGATAGGAAGGTGATGAGAACTTCAATGGAGAATCTTCCAGGCTCTAGGACAGGGGTGGATCTTGACATTTTGGGGAGGCCAATATAAATCCTTTTATACAAAATGAAATTTTGATGGGGCCAATTTTTAATTTTTGAAGTAAAATTGCATTATTTGCATGTAAGTATATATAATACTAAGGGGTTTTCTTTTTTTTGGGGGGGGGGGCATGGCCCCCTCATTGCAAAGCAAGGATCCTCTGGAGGAGATTTATTTTTCTTGAAAATTTGGTCTACTGACATTTAATTTTGAGTTCTGATATGCTAGATACCTTCTGCAATGAATGTTCTCTTCTAGCAGTAATCTCTTGAAGTTCTGAGTATACACTCTCATTGTCCTTTAGGCTGAATCAATGGTAGCTGAATGGAAAGAATTCCTTTGGGATGTCCCTGAAGAGAGAGTTGCTCTATGGGGTCACTGCCAGACACTGTTCATCAGATACTCCTATCCTGCTTTGCAGGTATGCTTTGATCATACCATGTGATGGCAGTGAGCCAGAATCTTGTTTTTGGCAGCTTGCTCAATAACACTTGCTATCTTGCTGTTATGTATGGCTTGCAGGCAGGTTTGTTTTTCCTCAAGCATGCAGAAGCAGTGGAGAAAGACCTTCCAGCAAGAGAGCTTCATGAAATGTTGCTGCTTTCTCTTCAATGGTTAAGTGGGATGATAACTCAGTCCAACCCGTAAGTGATTTTTTTTTTCTTTCAAGCAGAATTTTTTGCATCTCGATGTTCATGCCTCTTCTCTAACCTGTGTTCTAAATTGATCAGAGTTTATCCTTTACATCTTCTACGAGAAATTGAGACTAGGGTATGGCTTTTGGCCGTGGAATCTGAAGATCAAGTGAAAGGTGAAGGAGAGATCAGTGTAACAAGTTCTATCCGGAACCCTGTTGCAGGGAATAGTTCCAGCATTATTGATCGAACTGCTGCAATAATAGCAAAGATGGACAATCATATTAATACAATGAAGAGTAGAATTGTAGAGAAATATGATGCAAGGGAAGCACACCAAAGAACCCAAGCATTAGATAACAGCTCTTCTACTGTGACAATTGGGAGTTCTAAGACAAAAAGGAGGGCCAAAGGCTATGTGCCATCAAGAAGGACATTGGTGGACACAGTAGATAAGGGTCCTGAGCTTGAAGATAGTTCCAATCCTTCCATCCTTAAAAGTGACTCTCAGTTGCAAGATGAAAGCCTAAGAATTGATTTATCTTTTTCGAAGTGGGAGGAGAGGGTTGGACCAGCTGAGCTTGAAAGGGCTGTTCTGTCTTTATTGGAGGTTGGACAAATAACAGCTGCCAAGCAACTTCAACAGAAGCTCTCCCCAGGACAGATGCCTTCTGAATTTACACTTGTGGATGCTGCTTTAAAACTTGCTGCAATGTCCACTCCTACCAGTGAAATATTAATGGTGATGCTTGATGAGGAATTGCTTTCTCTTATTCAGTCATACAATATACCAACTGATCGGCATCTCATCCACCCACTGCAGGTACTAGCGTTTGTCTCTGTAGATTTCTATTTCTCTAATTACATTTATCTTTACCAGCTGCACTAGGTTTGAGCAGTTAAAGTTCAACCGTAGTTTCGCTTGTTCGTAGGCTATTCATGGTTCTTAAGTAGCGTTTTTGTTTAGTTGTTCTTCTGACCTATATGACTCCTATATTTTGATGATCAAAGGTCTTGGAGACTTTAGCAACTGTTTTCACTGAAGGTAGTGGACGTGGGTTATGTAAGAGAATACTAGCAGTTGTCAGAGCTGCAAATGTCTTGGGACTTTCATTTTCAGAGGCCTTTGGTAAGCGGCCCATAGAATTGCTTCAGCTTCTTTCTCTTAAAGCACAAGAGTCATTTGAGGAAGCAAAACTTCTTGTACAAACTCATATCATGCCAGCTGCTAGTATTGCTCAAATTCTTGCAGAATCCTTCTTAAAGGTGATTTCTCAGGGTGCACTTGATGTTTACTTAAGTGTTTATGCTTGCATTAATATGCTCATTGCTTTTGGTATTCTTTTGTTTGTATTTCTATCGAACTTGTTGATCTCATGTATTCAATATGCTTTAGGGTTTGTTGGCTGCTCATCGTGGGGGATATATGGATTCTCAGAAAGAGGAAGGTCCAGCCCCTCTATTGTGGAGATTTTCAGATTTCTTGAAGTGGGCCGAACTATGTCCTTCTGAACCAGAAATTGGCCATGCATTAATGCGTTTAGTGATTACGGGACAAGAAATACCACATGCCTGTGAGGTAGTTTTTTTTTTACTATAACAATAATTATCATTTTGTTGGGATAACAGTATTAAACTCGTTAAGAATATCCGAGCATGTCATACGTAAGAACTTCTTTAATAAACTAATGAATCTATATCTAGTATAATGTTGATTTTCAATTCCCATCATAATCCTAGAGAAGTCATGACCAGTAACTCGCATTCCATCGTATTTTCTTAGTTGTATCATATGTGCATTTTTTATGCTTTCTAACTTACTATTATATGAAATTATGAGATTGTCAAATCAAAATTTTTCTTTTTATTTCTCTCTAGGAATTGTGTTTTTTCATGTGTGAGCCTTTCATTCACCAAAAAATTATGTTCACAGGTTGAGCTTCTTATTCTTTCCCACCATTTCTACAAATCATCGGCATGCCTTGATGGAGTTGATGTCCTTGTTGCCCTTGCTGCAACCAGGGTTGAAGCTTATGTTTCTGAGGGTGATTTTGCATGTTTGGCTCGCCTGATAACTGGAGTTGGAAACTTCCACACCCTTAATTTCATTCTGGGAATTCTCATAGAAAATGGTCAATTGGATCTACTTCTTCAGAAGTTTTCGACTGCTGCAGACACAAATACTGGCACTGCTGAGGCTGTCAGAGGATTTCGAATGGCTGTTCTAACATCATTGAAGCATTTTAACCCTTACGACCTTGATGCATTTGCTATGGTAAGAGTATGCTTGTGTCTTTAATGTCATTTTTTCTTAGCCAATCTTCATGATCTGTTTGAAAAAGCTGTTTGAGATTATATTATAAGTATATAGAGCTCTAATTGGTCAAGGTTTCTTTTTTGAGGTAATTGGTCAAGGTTTCTATATATAAAGAATAAAGCAGTCCTAATAACTATAGCATATTTTGTAGGCCCAGTGGTAGCCATGGCTAGGCCAGGCAGACCTCTCTTCTAAAAGCTAAGCCTGGGCCTGCCCATGGGCTTAATTCATACAATTAGATATTAAATATGATTAAAAAGAACTTATTTGATATTTAAGCATTTTTAAATATATTTCAGAATTGAACTCCAGTAAGAGATTACCCATTGAATAAACTGATGACTTCTGCTCAGCTTTAAAAATGAAAATATTCAAGTGCAGCCCTGATTCATATGTATGTTGATGGGCCAACTTATTGGCTTAGAATTATGTCCATGGTCATTTTATATGCTTTCTTATACGGTTTTACTTGGAAGATAGAATATTATATAGTATATATAGTATATATATTGGTGTGTTATAGAGGATTCAGTGAGTCTCATGCCGTTCTCCAATAGGAATTAATACTCAGTTTGTAGTTAAAGATATTTTGCAGACATCATCCAGGCTTCTTTGAAATGTTTTTTCTATCACATGTTGCCATGCTCATAAGTTGAAACTACTTTTTTGTCATTGTTCAGTTTCAAGCTCATGCTATTCTTCTTTGCAGGTTTATAACCACTTTGATATGAAGCATGAAACGGCTGCTTTGCTGGAGTCACGAGCAGAGCAAGCTTCCATGCAGTGGTTTCAACGTTATGACAGGGACCAGAATGAAGATCTCCTTGAATCAATGCGCTATTTCATTGAAGCTGCTGAAGTTCACTCTTCAATTGATGCTGGCAACAAAACACGCAGGGCTTGTGCCCAGGCTTCCCTTGTCTCCCTTCAAATACGAATGCCAGATTCCAAGTGGCTCAACCTATCTGAAACCAATGCTAGGCGAGCACTAGTTGAGCAATCTCGTTTCCAAGAGGCTCTAATTGTTGCTGAAGCCTATGGTCTTAACCAGCCAACTGAATGGGCCTTGGTACTTTGGAACCAGATGCTCAATCCCGAACTCACAGAAGAGTTTGTGGCAGAATTTGTGGCTGTGCTTCCTCTTCAACCGTCTATGCTTATTGAACTGGCAAGATTCTATAGGGCTGAGGTGGCAGCAAGAGGTGATCAGTCCCAATTCTCGGTTTGGCTAACTGGTGGAGGATTGCCAGCAGAATGGGCCAAATACCTCGGGAGATCATTTAGATGCTTGTTAAAGAGAACTAGGGATCTGAGGTTACGATTGCAGCTGGCTACTGCAGCTACCGGGTTTGCTGATGTGGTAGATGGCTGCACGAAGGCCTTGGATAGGGTCCCCGAAACTGCAGGTCCACTTGTCTTGAGAAGAGGGCATGGTGGGGCTTATCTCCCACTAATGTGAAGAAGATGGTTGATAGCGAGTATAATTTTGGCTGATGCCGATGATTTTCCTCTGATGCTTGAGAAGGATGATGATTGATAAAATGCCGATGCTCATGGATTGATGATAATTTTGGTAGTTATGGCACTTGAAGAGAAATTCATGTGGCAAGCATGGAAGTTTTCGTTTAGGTGCAGAGCTTGAGATGTTCTTTTTGTTATATGAAACATTATTGGACACAGTCGGTACTAGGAGGCGGATAGATTGTGATTGCAGAGTGTATGTTTAGATCTAGATTAGGGTTTTCATTCCAAATCAAAATGTTGTATAATGGTTTTGTTTCATTTGTTCCATATTTTTTTTGGGAATCTGTTTCAGTCAACAAATGAAATCAGGGTAGGTTATTAGATGCGCATTGGATGAATATTAAGAGTCCAATAGCGTTTTTGTAAGAAATGTACAGTTTGTTCATTCTTTTTCCAATATATGGTTCATTTGCCAACTCTTCCCCCTCTTTTCGCTCTTTTTTTTTTCCTTTATAATATTTTGGTTGCAATCTTTATTCTTTTTCAGTGGATTTATGGAGTTAAAAATATGCTAGGCATGCTCTTCATTGAAAAATTTTCTGCTTCTATTGTTGATATTAAACTGTAGACAATGTTTAAAACAGATAACATATGAACATAGCTAAGAAAAGAAAAAAAAATCAAAGATCTTGTGTAAGGATTTAGTTCGCCGGGTCGATAAAACTTAATCATGTTTGGAGTGTTGACTGGGGGGAGGACGTCTCTCTGCAAGATACCTTTTGGTGCTTTCCAGGACACCGAAAAAGATTGAGCCTCCAATACCAATCCACAAGACTCTTGGCCCTATACCCTGCAGTAGTAATGAAGATGCATGAAGTTCCGGTGAAATGCTAATATTCACTTTAGGTCTGATGTGATTCTTCAGGAAAACTCATACCTTGAGAAGAGCAGGAGGCCCTTCCTCCCTAACAATTGTTTGAACACAATCAAAGATCCCCTTATACTGGTTTGCCGATCCCTACGATAGTTTTAAAATGAACAGTTGAGTCTTATAGACTATAGTTTTTCCTTCAAATTATAAAACAAAAGGGTAGATAATGATCTAAAGGAGAAATCTTATACAGTTATACCTGAACCATTAGCCTCGTCTTAATAACATCGAGAGGAGTTGTAATTGCTCCGGTTAATGCACCTACAAGAGGTCATATAAAACATGTAAGAGATCAATAAAATGATCAACGATTGGGTAGAGTACTTCTGAATGTAAACTTGTATGTTACAAGGACACCATAATACCAGAAAAAGCACCGATAATAGCATTCTCAGCATCATTTAAATCTCTCCGAGCCTGCAATTGTCAACAATGCAATTATAAGTATGTTTTACATGATTTGAGTTTATAGTGCAGAGGGAGGCCAACTTTAGGAGTTTTCTTTGCTGCAGAAAAGGAACTCAAATACCATAGATACAGGGTGCATTTGATCATATCATATAAAGTAGCTTTTCAGTACCATAGCATCGAGAGGGAAGAGGTAATCAAACAATTACAATAACAGGTACATCCATCCTGCCTTGTGTTACCAGCAATGGCAAACATCACAAAAATGAGAGCTTACCGCAGCCTTGTAACCGATTCTAAGTTGCTCATAGATGCAGAATTGAATGGCATCAAATGGCAAATCTCGCAATAGAAAGGATCCATAACCCTACACCTCAAAAATGAGTGTCAGATCTTGCAAAAGCTTAAGAATTGTCATTCGAAAAATATCAACAGGCTGATTCAAGACAGTAACAAGATTAAATACCTAACTTAGAAATTTAGAATTATGCAGAGTGGTTTTGCACATTTATTATAATAGGAGGGAGAAGTGAGGACACCCCATACCGCATAAAGACCCTTAAATCCCTCCTTTGATGCAATAAGACGAACAGCATCAGGAGCAGAAGTAAACTGCCCAGTCTGCATCCTTTGCTTTACAACCTGAGAAATTCATTGAACAAAATCCCCTGAGGATAGGACTAGTAAGTCAGGTTTCAAAATATGAGTAAATAAGCAAACATATTTACCTCAGTTGGAACGCGAATAAGCGAAGCAGCAAGTCCGCCTATAGCCCCTGCAGTCTGCATGAGATTTAATAATAGATGTAGGTGTAGATTGTTATAAAAATAGACACAGGACTTGATCATGAAACCGATACATGTCAAGAAAGAAGAATCTCTCACCAGGTGAGCAAAAGCACTAAGATTGTCAGGGAAGAGGCTCAATAGTTTCTGTTTTGTAGGTTCATATACACCAACAAATAAGGCAGAAGCCCTGTGCACAGAAAAGTTTATACATACCAGTCAATTGGAACTCAAAAGTAAGAACTAAAAACTTATATCATTCCAAAAGAAATCCAAAGGAAGAAAAATAAACTAAAAATAAGTAATGAATTCATCTCTGTACTAAGCAGTGTTCAGGAATGATCCATGAGCATTTCAGCTTTTCTACACTTGATAACAAGAATGACTATTGGTATAATTTGTTTTCTTCTTTAAACATTTGCAAAGTTAATTACAATCGTGAAAAGTGAAACAAATAGACCGCAATGGTGGAAATTAACAATAAGCCTTCTCTAGTAGATATAACTACCAAATTATAAGACAATTATGAATTATCACATCACATACACTAATGCTAGAGAAATAAGAAAGTTGTGCAACTCAAAGGCACTTACGGTAGGACACCAGCAAGATTTCCAGACAATCCAGAATAAAGCCCCTTCCAAACTATTTTACCTCCACCACGAGCGGCCTAGAGAAAAAGAAGGTAATTTTAAACATTTGTGAGTGGAAAGTTAAAAAACGTCAAGCCAAAGACTTGAATTAAACATCAGGAGGAAAGGAAATCTTAACCCCCGCTTCAACATTTATTACAACTACTCAAGATTAACCTGCCTGCAGCCTTGTCTTTATTGTATCGATTGGGTATAAAGCTGTCTCGACTACAACACCAGCTGTACCTCCTGCTATAATCCCCTCTGCAAATTTTGTGAAAAATGTCTGAAATACATAGGTAATTTGAAAAGCTTTCCAAACTAGCCACACGAATATATAGTAAATTCGAATTCAGCAAAGAAATAAAAAGAATGCTGGATCCATTTCTCTCTTTCTCGTGTTTAAAGAAACAAACAAGAAAAATAGTTATTCAGAAGGGATGGATTTATTACTTTTCAGGCTGGCACATGCACGTGAGACATAGAGGCTCAAGTTAATAGATCCTTTCTCAGAAATGCTTTCACTCGCAAAATAGTTCCTAAAGTTTTTTTTCCTTCATGAATATATCTCTCTATCCAGTTTCAATGATAGTATGTTTTTCCCATTGGTAGTTCAATAATTCATTTTACACATACCAAATAAAATACGTAGGAAATCGAAAGGTTTTTCCTTTTCCACGTTGACTGATGCAAAGCACTTTCTTGCTTCAAGCTGTAAGTTTTGAATCTTCCTATTGGATACATCTGCAAAACAGTATCAACTGTTCAAACATTAAGAAATTCAATAAGAATGTCCCTAGATCAAGATACAATTGACCATTAACAAAAGTCTCGAATTTTTTAACAGCAAAACTTAGCTAATCTGTATATAGCTTATAAACTTATGAAGTATCCAATCACACTCCGCATTACTCTCAATAACCAGAAATTCATTGATTTTAAGCTTCTATTTTGCTGGAAACAATAATATGACCATTGCTTGAGAATAAAGAACAAAAGAACTCTTGAATTCCATCTTGCTTAACCCAAGATAACATGGGAAATTTGGACACACCACAATTATTAACTAGGGCTACATTTTTAATGACAACACTAACAATGGCAACAACAAAACAGAAAAGAAATGCCATTTAAGTTATTCCATGGATTCCTCCTAACTGTTGCCTCAACTCTAAGCAAAACTGATTGTAACACTAAAACCCATAAGAAATGAAACTAAAATTTTCCCCAGAATGTCTTCATACAAAGATTAATCAATGCATAATGAAAGAGGGTTTATTACCTGAAGAGGCTTTGGAAGAGCTCTTGGTTTCAACGGCAAGTGCAAAAGGACCCATGTTAATTTAAGCAAACCAACCAATTTTTCAACTTTCCACTATACTATTACTGAATTTGAATTGCCTGAAAGATAGAAAAAAAAAATTATGAACATAGATTAGTTATAATTATTATATAGTCTCTGAATATGGTACCAGAATTTCACGTTTGCAAAAAAGGAAACCGAGAAGAAAGCGAATGGGTAGTCTCATTTCAACAATTTCAACTCATTGATAAAGAAAATTTTCATTGAAGCATATAATAACTAAATAAATAAACTTAAGAGATTGAAAGGAAGAGAAAGAAAGTACCCTCTTTGGAAGAGTGGCAATTCAGTTAAGTTTAGCAGTGTACAAGGAAAGAGATAGAAGAAGCAGCTTGTTTGGTAGTTCGGTTATTTCTATGTTGTCATTACTGAAAATAGTAGAAATGGGCCCAAAAAGTAGATATGGGCCAAACAGGGCTATAAGCTGGCCCATTTCCCTAAAGTGGGCCGTCGGCCTAATCATCATGCCTTGATTTCTCCAAAGATTTTCACTTGTGAGAAATTTTAAATTTGAAAAAGAAAAAATTAGGCTTAACAAAAAATTTGGCCTAGAACTTGTTAGAAAGGAACAAATTAGCCCTTAAACTTCTAAAATTGTTAATTAAACACATGAATTTGTGGAATATGGACAAATTAGACTTTTTAAAAGAAAATTGGTTCAATTCCGTTAACAATTGAACGAAAATTAGTCATTTTTGGACGTAAATTGGTATGGTTCTGATAAATTTCGTCCAATTGTTAAAGGAATTTAACTAATTTTCATCCTAAAAGGCTGATTTATCCATTTTTTATAAATTCATTGGCTATAGACAATGAGAAGACTGAATTGGAATTACTAAAGCTATTCTCCTTCTGTTCCTAGGGTTAGAGAATAGATAGAGCGTGAAGCGCACCCGAGATCACTGTTTTATCAGCTCTATCCTTCGTATCTGACTTTCTAGGCTCTTCAGGTATGAAGTGACTTCTATATTCTTATACTCATGAGACGCATCTGAGGCTGTATAGGCTAGGTAGTCAAGATTGGGTTAAGCTTCCTCCCCTAGGGGGCTGGATATGAATATGCCTCGTCCAAAGCGAAAGGAAAGCGAGCATAACTTCTTGTAAGTCTAATTCACAAAGGTGCTTACAGACCTTCTTAGTGCGGGAACCTTTCGCCCGAGATAAAAGAAAGTGAACAGGACTCCCATGCCAGCTTGCTAGCATGTGAGTTGAAAAGAAGCCCGGCCAGCCAAGAAAGGGTAAATTGGTGAGTGAAAATAAGGCGGCCGAGGTAAGTAAATATCAGTGCTGGGCCGTTGGTGCCTAATAAGGAATCCACAGGTGCGAGTAGGGGTGAATCTTTGATGGGTCAAACACGGGCTGGCAAGCCCAGAGAGAAAAAAGATAGTTTGAAAGAGGTAAAAGTAAGGCGGAGAACTCTTGTTCATTGGAGCGTCGGAGTGCAGAGGTTGTTCTCATCATTGAAGTCAGAGTGTGGGACTGAGCCCTTCTATTCTATGTATGGGTGTGGCTAATTCGGCCATTTAACAAAGAAAGACGGACTCTCTTGCTTGAACTGATAGCTATTGCGAATCAAGCTTGAGAAAAGATAGGCTTTTGCCTTGTTCACTCAGAGTTCTTTCTGAAACAACAGAATAGAATGCCCTTCAACATTTCTTTAGGCATTGTCCGAAAGTTAAGGATATATGGCTACAACTCAAGCCTCCTGACCAATCCTTCTTTCAAATGGACTTCCAAAAATGGCTTAAAGACAAGAGTTGCAGCAAAGTAGCCCCGGGCTCACATAAAATTTCATGGAACTACATATTCTTAATGGCCTTATGGAAGATATGGATCACTAGAAATTCCAGCATTTTACCTTCTGACAGAATCTTACAAGATCCTCTTATTTCTATTAACGATGCAGCTGGTGAAGTCTTTGCAGTCCATCCCCCCAAGCAGCTTCCCAACACTCAGACTATCCTTTTTGGGTGCGATAAACCACCAGAAAATTTATGAAAACTCAACACGGATGGATCTGCCATTGGAAACCTTGCTTTTGCAGGAGCTGGAGGCCTCAGCCGTGATCAGTTTGGCAATTTGCTAGCAGGGTTATCAGCTGATGCCTATGGCCCTTCTTGGCCATGAGAAGTTTAAGTTTCCTTTTGTCTAGTTCTTTGTTCTTTTACTCATTATAAAAAAATAAAAAACTTCGGCAAGCATATAGATACCAGATTTCATTTTGTGCGTGAATGTGTGGCAAACAAGGTGGTGCAGCTCAATTATGTGAAGTCTCAAGAACAAGTTGCTGATATTTTCACCAAAGCTCTCAAGTTCAATGATTTTCTGAGATTTTGAAAGATGTTGGGTGTCATGTTTAAGAGGGGGTGTTAGAAGTTAAACATGAAATTACTAGAGTCTTCTAGAGTCCTTATCCTAATCATTTAGGGAGTTGTGTAGTAATTTATCTAAGGTAAGGAGGTTGTGCCATTAGTTAGAAAGGAAAATGAATCCCATCTGTCCCCGCTTCCCCTTCAACAAACAGCGGCGAAAGCAGTTCGAATATCCCAACTTTCATTTTGGGGAGGAAGTTAGTGTTCCGTGATTTAAGACAGTCTTGGAAAGAGGATTGACCCTCGATCGTAAAGAAGAAGAAAGCCTTAGCCTAGTTTAAGGGTTAATTTGTCCAATTTTTTAAAAATTCGTGTCAATTATTAAGCCAAATAAAATTTACTTTGGAAGTTTGAAAAAAAAATCTAGAAAAATCTCCACTTAATTTTGAGTAAAGAAAAACAAACTACTTTTTTTTTTTTTGCTAAATATATATAGATTCAATAACAGAATATATTGTTAAATTTTTTATTTTTAAATCTCAAATCTTTTATATGGCTCATCATTTGTTCATGGAAATCGTGTCCGAAAATCCGAGTGGTGAAGAATCTAGTAAACATTAAACAACTGTAATAACACTAAAATTCTTCACTCTAATCTTCTTGATTGCTTAACATTTGTACACCAAACTAAACTAATTTTAGAAATCTAGTTAGTCTTCCTACTAATCGAAAACAACGAAGCTGTTTCCTATGACCAAGTTCTTACAACTAAAAAACACCACATAAAGCTGTCAGTTCCTTTAACTTCTCCTATACATGGCATCAAACTATAAGTCTACAACACTATAAAATCAACTTGTCTTGTAATTACAAATTCCAAATCCCATTCTCTTTTCTTCATTTTCCATTCATTTTTATACTAAATTTTGGCTAAGTAAGTGATCCAACAATGGCTCGAGCCATGATCCTCCTATGGGCTCTTACATTGATCTTATTGGTCCCTGCCATTAGTGTTGTAGCTCAAACCATTGGTGTGAATTGGGGCACCATAACTTTCCGACAATTGGATCCCAACATTGTTGTTAAGATGCTTCACGACAATGGGTTCAAAAAGGTTAAACTTTTCGAGCCTGATTCAGGAATTCTGGATGCATTGGCTGGAACTGACATTGAAGTCATGCTTGGGATTCCCAATTATTTCTTGCAAAGTTTGTCTTCGGATTACAAATCTGCCCAGGCTTGGGTCAAGCAAAATGTTACTACCTACAATCCTGGTAAAAAAGATGGCGTGAACATCAAGTAAGTTGATAATCATTAATTTGCCTTACACTACAAGAAAAATACAGTATATACCCACTTATACCCACCAATTCAGTTTTTCTGTGGCTATATAAGTTGGTGGGAAACAGTTTTCATGGGTATTTCTGTCGTAATATGTGGCAGTCCGTCACAAATTTTCGTGGCTATACTGTATTTGTAGTGTTAATTTAAATCAGATCCCACTTATTGATCCTTTTATTGCTAGTAATTTGTTAGGAATTAATGGAATGTTTTTGGCCAACAGGATTGTAACAGTAGGGAATGAAGCATTCTTGACAAGTTACAATGGCACGTATATAAACATTACATACCCAGCAATGAAGAACATTTACAAGGCATTGAACGAAGCTGGTTATGGGAATAAACAAATCAAAGTATCAACACCCGTTAATGGAGATGTTTACACGACAACTTCGTATCGACCATCGGATGGTGTTTTCCGACCAGACATAAAAGATGTGATGATCCAAATTTGTGAATTTCTTCAGGAAAACGAGTCCCCATTCATCGTCAACATTTACCCTTTCTTCAATCTGTACCAAACCCCTGGATTCCCAGAAGAATATGCATTTTTTGATAACAATGGCAATTTTTCTCTTGAAGACCATGGCGCTTATTACACCAATGTTTTCGATGCCAATGTCGACAACCTTGTCGCGTCAATGAGAAAAGCTAAGTTCGATAACTTAAAAATCGTTGTCGGAGAAGTTGGGTGGCCTTCGGATGGGAATGTTTACGCCACACCGAAAAATGCGCAGAGATTTTACAATGGTTTGTTCAAGAAATTGGCTGAAAAGAAAGGAACTCCATTAATGCCAAATTTGGACCCCGAAGTTTATTTATTTTGTTTATTGGATGAGAATTTTAAGAGCACTGATCCTGGTTTGTTTGAGAGACATTGGGGTATGTTTACTTTCGATGGACAGCCGAAATATCCCATGGATTTGTCGGGGAAAGGACAGAACAAAATGCTTGTTGGAGCCAAAAATGTCCCATACTTGGCTAAGCAATGGTGTGTTCATAACAAAGAGGCTTCTAATCAACAAGATTTGCCTGAAAAAGTTGGATATGCTTGTAATAATACTGATTGCACGAGTATTGCGGAAGGAGCTTCGTGCGGAGGAATTAGTGCTGATATGAACGCGTCCGTTGCTTTTAACATGTACTACCAAATGCAAGATCAGAATAAAAAGGCTTGTGATTTCCAGGGTTTGGCTAAGATTACGACCAATGATCCATCAACTGGGAATTGCCATTTCCCCATTATGATTAAGAAATATGTTCCTTCTTCTCATTCTCATCATGGTCACCACTCTGGAGCTGGCTATTCTTCATCATATCTCTCTCTTCCATTTCTTTTTCAGATTGTTGTGGGCATTTGTCTTGTTTTGTTTGCTTAACTAGAGAGGATGTTAGAGGTTTTTTTAAGGAAAAAATGAAATAAATATGTCTTTGATTCTTCTACAGTACCTTTTATGATCTATATCATAGTTAACTGCATATATATGGATTAGGAAAGTTTTTTATTTATTTTTTTGATTAACACAAAAATAAAAAGGAAGTTAACATAAATTCGCATACACAAATTTATACGAAGTATATAAACTCCAAGCAAATTGGATATATGAAAAAGAAAAGCAGATTTATAAGAAGTATGAACTCTAAGCAAAATGGATATACATGTATTGTTTTTAATTTTCTTTTTGTTAATTAATTCATATTTCATGGAATATGGTTTTTTTGGGAGAAAAAAGAAAGTTAAAATTTATTTGTGACTCCTTTTATAACTTCTTTTTTAAATAGAAAATATAAGTGAAATCTCACTACAATATCGATTTATCTGAATAAATCTCTATATATGTCAAAAAATCTAAGGACCAAGGTGCCTTTAAGGATTGGGTAAAAAAAATCTCACCGTACATGGAGGTGTCAATATCAAGAAATTCCTTTGTATTTCGGCTTGTTATTTTTTAATCTATACTAGAATTTCCCGGCCGCGCTTCGCGAGCGGCTTTTTATTTTATAAACTCTTTTAAGAAAATTTCAGTTAAGAAATGAATTTTTGTTGTAAAATGATAACAAAACCAACGAAGAGAATGGAAAATTGAAATATGGAAAAGACAAGAGAATAGAAAGACAATAGAATATGGAGAAGAAGAAAATATGAAAAAGGGGAGAAATTGGGGAGAAATTGTTCTTATTCATCCTATTCCATAACAAAGTAAGTGGTGTATTTATAGGCACATAGATACATCACCATAAATATAAGAGGATGAACTTAGTACATAGGTATATATGTATGAATGAACCAAGTTATTAATTTTATCCATGCTTTAATTTTAGATTCATGGACATCCACAATATACATGTATATTCATAACAAATTTATAATTAATTTATAATTATTTGATTAATTTATTTTATATAGGAAAAGGGGATGAATGTCTTTTGATTTTTCCAAACTAAATGAATACAAATATAATAAACAAAACATTAAAAAATTAACTATTGACATTTGTCAAAAAAACCTAATGCCATGTGGCACTCAATGAAAGTTTTGCTTATAAAATTAATATTAGGTTTTATATTATGTATAACTTCGTCAAAACTTTTACACGCAATTGGTTTTAATTTGCAGGTATGTGGCGGTTGGGAATGAGTCATTTTTGAGTAGCTACTGTAAATTAATCTTAAGACATAAGAACATAAAGGATTTTTATAGGTTATGAATAAATAATTATTTAAACATAAGGTTTAGATATACCTGATACGGAATTTGGTTAAGCCATGAGCATAAACTTGAAGAGAATAAATTGATTTCTCCCTCTTAACTCTTACTTAATTTTAAGGTATTTCTTTCTGATGGAAAATACTTAATTTTCTGTTTGCGTAAACCCTAATGAGTAGAGGGAGGACCAATTTATATATGTAGCCTTTTAATCTGGTACGTCCATCAAATAGCCAGTTGAACGGTAGAGATTTATTTGACTATTAAATGTATTAAATCTCTCAATTAACATAATTAGGTAGATTTGATTTAACATACAATAATGTTGGTCAATCCTATAATTACCCAATTTATGTAATTGACAGATTTGATATGGACCACATTAATATGGTCAAATTCTAACAGCTACAACAGAGTGTTTACGGATCTAGTTTTCCCAGCATTGCAGAACATTCAAAGGGCTCTAGATAATGCAGGTGTAGGAGACAAAATCAAGGCAACGATACCTCTTAATTATGATGTTTACGAATCTGGTTCGGACAAACCATCCGAAGGAGCTTTCCGAGGTGACATTAAGGATTTGATGACCCAAATCGTGCATTTTTACAAGGAAAACAATTTCCCTTTCGTTGTCAACATATACCCTTTCAACAGTCTCTAGAACAATAACAGAAAAATTTTTCAGCTCAGTTTTTGCAAGATTTTATCTGAAATCGTGTACTAACCATCACAGTTTTTGGTTAAAAACGCGTTTCGGAGTCCCGGCTCAATTTTGCTTGTTTTTTATTGCGCAAAGACTCTTTGAAATATCTGTATTCATCGAACCAAATCTCAGCTACATTGGAGATAAGGATTTGCATTTATGAGCATCTGAAATTTGTTACGATTTAATAAGAAATTAATTCGGAAAAAAATGCAAAAATGATATTAGAAGCGTGAAAAGCCCGAAAAATCTTTTTGGCGTTGAGTGGCAAAAAAATAGAGGAAAAACTTTTCGAATCAGTTTTTGCAAAAATTTAACTGAAATCGTATACTAATTATCAAGATTTTTGGCTAAAAGCGCGTTCCAGAATCTTGACTCAACTTTATATGATTTTTGGCGCAAAGACTGTTTGAAATATCTGTATTCATCGTACCAAATCTCAGCCACATTGGAGATAAGGATTTGCTTTTATGAGCATCTGAAACTTGTTTCGATTTAATTAGAAATTAATTCGGAAAAAAAATGAAAAAACAATATTAGAAGCGTGAAAAGCCCGACAACCTTTTTGCCGTTGAATTATATATTTTTATGAGTATTGTGGTAATAAATTCAGAAAAATATTTTCGGGTCAGTTTTTAGCTGAAATCGTGTACTAACCATCACGATTTTTGGGCTAAAAATGCGTTTCGGGTCCCCAGCTCAATTTTGTATGATTTTTGACAGAAAGACTCCTGTAAATATCAATATTCATCGAATCAAATCTCAGTCACAGTGCATTCAAGGATTTTTTTATGATCATCTTAATCTGGTTTCGATTTAATTAGAAATAAATTCGGAAAAAATGGAAAAAAATATTAGAAGCGTGAAAATCCATTCACTTTTCTTTTGCGTAGAATTATATATTTTTCTGAGTATTGTGGCAAAAATTAGAAGAAAAACTTCTCGGGTCAGTTTTTGCAAAATTTTAGCCGAAATCGTGTACTAACCATCACGATTTTTGACTAAAAACGCGTTCTGAAGCTCCAACTCAATTTTGCATGATTTTTGTCGCAAAGACACTTTGAAGTATCTGTATTCATCGAATCAATTCTCAACCACATTGAAGATAAGGATTTGCTTTCAAGAACATCTGAAACTTGTTTCGATTTAATTAGAAATTAATTAGGAAAAAATTTGGAAAAACGATATTAGAAGCGTGAAAAGCCCATTAATCTTCTTGTCATTGAATTATATATTTTTTATGAGCGTAGTCGTAAAAAATTTCGGAAAAAATATTTCGGGTTAGTTTTTAGCGTAAATCGTATACTGACCATCAGGGTTTTACGGCTAAAAAACGTGTTTCGGGGTCCCGACTAAGTTTTGCATGATTTTTGGCAGAAAAATTCCTTGAAATATCTATATTCATCTAACCAAATATCAGACACATTGGATATAAGGATTTGATTTTACGAGAATCTGAATCTTGTTTCGATTTAATTAGAAATAAATTTGGGAAAAAATATGAAAACAATATTAGGAGCATGAAAACCCTTCAATTTTTTTGGCGTTGAGTTACATATTTTTTCTGAGTATTGTGGCAAAAAAT